>CABHPQ010172300.1:0-62379 GCA_902168405.1 Peromyscus aztecus | reverse complement strand
CTCTTCAGTAGTTAGCCAGCATCTGCTGGAGAGGAGCCAAGCACATTCAAAGCAGATAAGAAAAATATACAATTCAGGATTATACAACAAGGCTTTCTAGAGTGCACCACTTAAACACTAGATATATAAAAGAAAGGGACATTTCAGCACATTACAACAAGCAATTCGTTAAGGACTACAGCCCCACTGGATACTGAACCACTGGGAGGACTCCTGATGTATATGATTTAGGAAACTACTAACTTTATTTACTTCTACCTGAGACATGTGTTTGAGTCTACTTTTGAGCATGAACGATGACACATATCATGCATGAACAATGATACATATCCTAGGATTCATTCCAAAGTAAGAACATCAGCCTAAATCCAAAACACCAGATGATTGAATCTAAGGGAACACTTCCTTAATTAAATCTTTATCCAGTCATGTAAGGATATTTTCTATATGTCTTTTATATTTATGAAAAAATTAGTGAAATAGATTGCATTTGCTTTTTTTTCATCCCACACTTCTTTGTCCCAGGTTTCATCTCAGTGTATTTCTTTAAAAGACAGTTCTTTTTTTTTTTGGTTTTTCGAGACAGGGTTTCTCTGTATAGCTTTGCGCCTTTCCTGGAAATCGCTTGGGAGACCAGGCTGGCCTCGAACTCACAGAGATCCACCTGCCTCTGCCTCCCAAGTGCTGGGATTAAAGGCGTGTGCCACCACCGCCCGGCTAAAAGACAGTTCTTGCAGAGATCTAAAAATAAGTCAATTAACAAATAAGATAATAACACCTGAATATAAACCAAAAAATATAATCATCAAGATTTAGTGAATATACTTGATAACCACATTAGTGTTCTCAGTGAATTACTTTTAATAGAACATTAGCTCATTATAGCACCATATATTGTTCTATATTTTAGCATATTAATTGATTTGCTTTTAATGATTTTCAACCTAAAGTATATATGTTTACATAGTGGTATGATAGAGTAGTTTGTATTGGCTTGCATTCGACTATAAACTTATTAAATTTACTTATATGTATGAGTATTCATTTATATTAATATAAATATGCCTTCATTTATATTAATAAATGTATATTTAAGGCAGTGTCATTTATTTTAATTAGTGTGTTTTACAAAATACATATTTATGTGTAATGTATATGTGATTATAAAAATGTTCAATAACTAGTCAATAGTGGTCTAAAATATTCTTCATGGCATTTGCTCATGTGACTCAAGCTTACAAACATAATTCTTTGAGGGGTTACAACACATGCAAATTGTTATATCTAGATATGTTGAAAATAATTTCTCTCTATTTTTCCAAGTAGACTTTTTTAGTCTCCTATATATTTGTCTGCCTCACAAAACTTCAGCAATCATGAAATATTTCATTCTAATTATCTTTAATTACTTCATGGCTCTTTGAACATTTCTTAATTTTTATATCACAAAGTATATTTCCAGAGCCTGCATTTTATATTGTGAAGGTTTCTGATTTCCTTAACCATCCTATAGTCTTTAAAGCTAGGGATGTTTATAAAACATAAAAAAACTTCTCTGAGTAAAAGAAGGAATAGGACAAAGCAAAAGGGAGAGAAACAGTGCCCCAAATATAGAGGAATTGCAAACTGCTTGGAGGGTTCATGACACACTTTAAAATTATGGTACAAAAATATGACATCAACTGGAAAAATGATCATACCCACTTAAATTGTCTATGAGAAGAAAGGAATTAGTGCATATTTGTCGTACTCAGATTGTATATCAAATATTCTCTTGAAGGGCAAATCCAGAGCTATCTAGCAATACAGACAATCCCAGCCTTTAGGAGCATGAGGCAGAAGGGCTGTGATGAGTTTGAAGCCAACCTGGACTACCTAGTGGAGTTCCATACCAGAAAATGCCTTGACGGGGTTAAATTCTGTTTCAAAACAATGAAGGCAACACGATTTTCTATGTTATTTCTTCTATTATTTTATTTTGGGTAAAATCTTTAAGATACTGAAATAAATTGAACAAAACTTCTTAGAATGTGCTCTTACTTTTCCTTATGTTTTTTTTCTCTCTTAAATCAGCTTCATCATAAGTTTATATGACTTGTATACTGATAATACATTTGGATATTCATAATTTCCTTGTAGTGTTTCGTATTTAAAATCACCTAGATTCGAGAGAACAGGGGAACATCCTTCTATTTCGGAATCTTCACTCATTGTCCAGTTATCGCTCCCATTCACACGAGGAAGGCATTGCTTGATTATTACTGTGATAACTTACAGAACACTTTCCTAACTGAGCAGTTTGAGGAGTATTTTTCTAGACCCTGACTCTTTCAATCCTAAGGCTAATGTGGTGCTTGTCACACAGCTACATGCATGAGGTGTTCTTTTCAGTTACTGGGAGAAAGGAAAAGAGAGAGGAAAGGAAAATGCCTCTGTGAAGAAGGAGAAGTCAATAAGGGCAGGTATCGAGCTGTTTACTCTGGTGGATAATTGAGGCTCAATACCATTAGAAATGTGCTCAGGATCTCTGTAGAAGGTTCCTCAGAATAATCTGTCTTGAGGAAGGCAAGGATGGGGTGCTGCACATATGACTTAATGATAAGAAGACTCACTGCCCTTCCAGAGGGATGTCAGTTCCCAGCACCCATAACAGGTGACTCACAGTTTCCTGTAACTTCAGTTATAGGTGATTGGATGTCTTATCCTGGCCTTGATTGGCACTGGTAAACATGTGACACTAACAGACATACCCAGACACACACACACATACATGCACATGCACACACATATAATTTAAAAAAATGAAAGGAGAAACTGAAATGCTATTGGTGTGTGTGTGTGTGTGTGTGTGTGTGTGCGCGCAACATGTGCACATGTATGTGTGTGTACTTCCATATAAGCACATTTGAAAGCAAAAGACCATTATGGGATGTCTTATTTTCCCTTCCACCTTATTTATTGAGACAAGGTCTTACACTTTACCTGATACTCTCCTTTTTGGTTAGAGTAGTTTGTCAGTATGCCCTGATCTCCTTTGTAGTGCACTATCCAATATTTGGTGACAGACAAGTCCTTCCACATTTGACTTTTATTTGGGTACCTGGAGTTCAAACTCGCATACTAATGCTTGCACACAAAATGCTTTGCCAACTGAACAATCTTACTGGCACATAAAGGGTGAAACTTTATAATCAATGTAGTAGGATATATGTAAGAAAATCTCACAATTTGCCTCAACTATTGTATGGAGAAAACTAGCAATAACCTATTTTAATTGCATCACTTATTCTCACTTCCAGGTTTTTATAAGTTTATTGTTATAATCTTTTGATATTTTAGCACTATTATTCTAATACTAAGCAAATCCACATTATTTGTGCAGAGAACACCAATGTCATATTTTTGGACCTGTTGTCCTCAAGTGAAGTATAAGTTGAAGTCCGTAACCTCCTACAGTCTAGGACCTAGGCAACTAACCATGATAGTTCTGCACAAAGAAATATTTTATATGGCAAAATACAGTATGGCTACATGAGGAGTTATCAATTGAAATACAGAGCAAAGAGTATTTTGTGTGATAGCTCAATCTTGCCATAGTTTTATCATCATCTTATTTTAGAGATCAGTATGTGAAAAGTATTGTAGAAATGTGTTCACAATGTAGAGCTTGCATGTCTTAGTGACTTCAGGGTTTCTTATACAGGAGACAGGAAGCTATCAATCAATTCACTTATAAGTGTTCTTTCGTCTTTTGCTATGCTCCACCCTATGCTACTTGACAAATTTCTAATTTCCCATCATCATTTTAAAGTAGACACTGTGAGCTGGTATTATTTTCAATATATGAATAATAGTGGATTAGAAAACTTAATTGACTTATCAAGTGCCAACCTCTTACAAAGCATTCTAAGTGTTAATATTTTTTGTGCATTATTTTAATTTTACTGTATTTGAAACCATATTAAAATGATTTTGATGAACATTTGGGTTGAGCCAGAATTTGTGTTTTCAAGACAAGTTAGGAGACTATGAAGACAAACAGAACTTTATGAAAGGCCTGAACTAAAGAAGTAACCATAAGCCGGGTGGTGGTGGTACATGCCTTTAATCCCAGCACTCAGGAGGCAGAGCCAGGTGGATCTCTATGAGTTCGAGGCCAGCCTGCCAACCTGGTCTACAGAGTGAGTTCCAGGAAAGGAGCAAAGCTACACAGAGAAACCCTGTCTCGGAAAAAAAAAAAAGAAGTAACCATAAATATAAGAAAAATAAATTATTTGTCATTAAACTTGGGTAATGACTTTTAATCTTGACTATATAACATGTAAGTATTATTTTCTATAAAATTAATTGAAACAATACTTAAAACTATTATTATCTATATGCAAGGTAATATAATTAAAAACACCCCTAAGTAAGATCATTAAAACTACTTTACCAGTGACTTCTATTTTATTTTGTTGACTTCAATTATTTTTATTATGATAAAATATTATACCATTTTTACCTCATATAAGGAAAAGATACATTTCAGTATAATTTTGGAATATTTTGTAGAACAATGCTAGTGAATGCAAAGATATTACTTGACTTACCAATAATCTGTAAGATATCTATGCATCACATTTAATTTATTTTGATAATGTGAAAATGTTTTTGTATATACTATAAATGATTATTCTGAAAATATTTTCTTCCTTTTATAATATGATATCACAAGAAATATTTTAAGTGGACAAAACAGTACTAGCAGAAAGTAATTCAAATCAGACCCATGCTGTGCTACAAGTCAAACACATTCTTTCTTTCTTTTTTTTTTAATTTAAACTTGTTTGCTCATAGAATAAGTAATATTTTACCCTTGAAGGAGTTTTCTTTCTTTCATTTATGGAAAGACCAGATGGGTCTCATAGGTCATTCACAGTTATGAAAGAAACAAACAAAAAAATCTCTTCAGAGATGATCTATCCTTTATTTTTCACTAAAAAACAAATTATTTGCTTGGATGGAAACCTTTTGTATGGCAGTGTAATTGCTGCTATCTGTGGGGTGTCTTGGAAAATGAGATGCTCTGTCTCAAGGAGTTATAACTTATCCTTGTGCATAAAATCTGAATAAATAAATGGGAACAGACCTTGGAGTTTCTTGCAGAGAAGAGATACATGAGACAGAGCAGAGGAATTAGAAATAAAATCTCACAGGATGAGTGAGCACACAAAATGATTTGGCAGTCGGATTAGACTGATTTTTTATGATCAATACGTTTAAAAGAAATCTTTGTATTTTAACAAATACTTAATTCTTTCATTTTAAGAATAGCCAATTGTGTATATTATGTAGTCAAATATTGATGATGCCAAATTTAACCGCCTTTAGCAGCCTTATTTAATCAACAACATTGTGTGAAATCACCAATCAAATGTAGTGTGGTAAACGGCTTATTCATTCATTCCTTAAAAATATTTATTGAGTAGGTCTATGAGTCAAATATTCTTATTCACAACACAGTTAGAGCAAATGAACAAAGGGCTCCATGGCTGTTTTCTCGTGGGAACTGGAAATCAAATAAAAAAAAAACAAGAATACAAATATAAAATAGTTAAATTTATGATGGGTGCTATGAAGAAATGCAAGTTTGTGTTAGAAAATCTTTTGCATTCAAGGAATATTCGAGATAATCTTTTAAAACGGGGCTGGAGGGAGCTGAAGAGCAGCTAAAAGCTTTGGCTGCTCTTTGAGAGGAGCAGAGTTCAACCCCCAGCACTCGTAGCCATGGCTCACAACCCCCTAAAATCCCAAGAAACTGGAGCCATCTAATGGCTGGGACCTATCTCTACACGCATACATACACAAATTCTCTTGCACATAAATTTAAAAAAAAAGAAAGATGGAAACAAAAAAATAAATGGATAGAACATTTGATAAAGATATCAGAAAGACAAGGTCTTGCAAAACCCTGAAGACAAAGATATTTGCTGTTTTTATCTAAAATTAATCGTGTGAGTATGACTTTTAAGTTAGAGTTGACCTACTTAGTTTTAGTATTCCAATCTCTTACTTTCCATTAGCAGAGTACTAGGAGTACACTCTCCCCTGCAGCCTATGACCTATCTAGATGCAGGTTTTTGGACCTCATGATGATGACAGATGTGGATTTCAACTTGTGGAGTATGCCTTAAATCCAATTAGAAAATGGTTGGCTACATGCAAAATATTCATGTCACTTTCTTGCCTGTGGACATGTTTGTATCAACTTGATCATTGTTGTAGTGCAAAGGGTTCACTGCACTTAGGCACTACACTGAAAGAGGGGAAAGAAGATTGGAAAAGCCATAGATGGTCGTTGACTTCAAGGAAACAGTGTTTTCTGGACACAAGGGGTAGTTGCACATATGAATCCACCACGGTTAAGGTAGTATGCACAAGATGTGTGAAGGCTCAAATCAGACAAAAGTTCAGTATGCGGAGGCGAAGAGAGCATGAAGTTCCACCACTAGCTAAAGTGCAATTGATAGCTAATTGCAGCTGGGAGAGGGAGCTTTTTTTTTTTTTAATGCATGCAGCCTGTGTTGGATAAACTCCCATCCAGTGAAGGCCACACATTCAAGATGATATGAATAGCACAAGCTGCATTTGACTTTCTTTTAAGGACACAAAGTTGGATAGGTAGAGAAGGAGGCATGAACCTGTTAGGAGGGGGGAGGGGTAAATAAGATAAAAATGTATATAAGAAATCTTCAAAGAACTAGTGAAAATGAGAGGAAGTAATGTTATAGTGGAAGTTGAAGTAGAGCACACATTTGATATCTTAAACTCAGTGAGCATACGAACTATGTCCGTGCCTGTGTTCTCTTCTTATGAGTCCTGTTTTCCATTTTCTGTCTGAGCATGAAGGGCTGAGTTGTATCCATTCTTCTTCCACAGTCAGAGGTTGATATTATAGACACCTGGGCTTCAGGCTGTGCGTGGAGGTAAAAAAATTGTGAGGGCTTCGGGATTCTTGTAATTTTCCTACAGCCAATGTGGAGTGAATGTACCGGAAGACAGATTAAAAGATCAACAAAAAATAAACTGAAGAGCACATGAACACAGGAGGAAATGGCCATTTCTAAGTCAGCAGAGGTGCTTCCAGAAGAACCCAATACTACCAACATCTGGATCTTAGACATCTAGTCTTCAGATTGTGGGGAAATTAATCTATTTAAGTCATCTTAAATGTGACTCTATTACATTATGTGACTCTGCTTTGGCAGCCCAAGCAATCATAAAAGTATTCCATCAACCCATCAACTGAAGAAATATCTGAGATACCATTTATCATCCATACCAAGCTTAATCTTCCTTCTTGGAAGATTATCTATCTTATATAGGTTACCTGTCTTAGGAAATGATGAGTTTATTTATATATTTCCTCCAACCAGTTTCTACAACTATTTTCTTCTCTTATTTTCCCTCTCTTTGTATTTTAGCAACAAGTTCTCTCTCCACCAAGAACAGAAGTCTCAAACCTGTCTACTCCTCTCCATCCCCACTGGCATCCATGTAATTCACAACAGTACAGGCTCTTATTTGAGTTACTGCTTCAGTTTCCTTGATGGTTGGTTCTTTGTATCCTTCAAAAAGTCTCTGTGAAATGAAAATCTGACCAGTCACTTGCCTATTCTTTCTGTATTCCCATTGATTTTCGGGTAAACCTTGAAGTTTATATGGCTGTAAAAGACCTTTGTGAACCTTTTCATATTTATTTCTCTTCTCTGGTTTAGTTTCTACTTGCTTGTTGAAATTTTATAAAATTTATGTTACAGAAACTGAACTTTCTGGAGCATATTTTTTACATGCTCACTCATTTCTAGACTTCTGCACATGTTATTCTTTTGCCTGAGAAACATTTCTACTGTTTCTGTCTTCACTCTCAATGTTCTTTGTGTTAACAACCCCAGGTCTTGAATTTTGGCATTTCTTGATCTGAGAACCTCTTTATGATCAGAAAACATTGGTTAGGGTCTCATTCTGTATACATCGAAGCCTTGTTGCAGTTCTGTGCTGGCACTGTAAAACTATTGAGCCTGGCTTTCTCAATAGACTGTGGCTGCCTACGATGCCAGAATATTTTTGCACTTTATAGATATTCTATAGTTTGAATGATTGGATAGAGGATTGATGATATACAGAAAAATATTAATTAGGATTATTATTGTATAATCTGACTAATAATTTTATAACATCATAATGCATGTTTTAATATTTAACTAAATATTTTCAATAACACAGCATCTCTTTAAAATAGATGAACTTATATAGTATTTATGTAAAATAAATTAACCTATATAGTATTTCTGCTTGCTTTAGTTCTTAAAGATAATTGAGATAAAATATAGCACAGAATTTCTATTTACATTTCTATTTACTAATAAATCTAGTTTTAAAATATCACTTGCTATTTTTACTTCCAGCCAAACATAATAATATGTAAGACTATGCTTACTACTATTTAAAAGGGAGGGGTTTACATACATATGAAAAGTAGCATATTATTTCAATAATTTAATTCTTGACTGTTTTAAAATAGAAGAAAAATTTACTTTAGTTAAACTGATTATTTAAAGATTAACATTAAAATAAACACCATTAATTTGCTGCTGAAAAATATCCAAGTTCCTTCTTAAGCCTCTATCTAGAAAAGGTATAGTCACTAAAAACATCTGTCCCTAAGTTATTTTCTTCTTTGATTGTTTACTTTTGGGATCATGAGATATGACTATACTTAATTTTGAATATCCTAGATTCTTCTAGCAATAAATTTTATTATCTACAGCATTTGACAACTTAACCAACCCTTAAGAAAATATTATAAGTATATTTTAATCACGGAATAAGTCAATTTATATAGCAATGCCTGCCATATGCTCAGCAGTGATTTACCTTGAAAATAGTGTATAGTTTTAACAATATTTGTAATCCCTCTTAAATTAATCTCTCTAGAAATCCATTAAATTTAGCAATGAAATAAAAGTACTAGTTTCCTGCCCCGTATTTTTGGAGGGAATTAAATTAAGTTATAAATTTAATACATATATGTATAATATATACTATCACCTTATGTTGGATGTAATAATTTTCATTTTGAATTGCATTTTAGTCTTTTCTTTACCAGTTATTTGGAATTATACAATCCATTTCGTGTTTTACCTTGTGCATTCTGAGATTTCAGGGGTCACTCTCATCAGTGATTTACAAAATAATTTTCATCAAAAACTCCTCTTAAGTCCCTACTGCATTGAGCCCTTTTATGGAAAAACAATAAGAAAACCAACTCTGAATCGTTTTTGCCAGGTTTACTTCAAGAGGTAATTAACTTCTGCATTATTTCTTTTGGTTCACTAAGGTACTATGTGTGAAAGTCCCTCTGTAGTGACCTCATCTGCATTGTAGAGCCTGATTGTCAGTGTGTCTCCACAACTGTCTTACTTTACTTTCTGGGGACAATTCACAACAATAAAGTGGTGTCTAACAATGATGGGAGTTAATATCCTTACACTTAAAGTAACTCACTTTTTCAAAAGAAGTGGAGCTATGAAATCTAGTCGGAGTCGAGTGACCGTTTTTTACAATTGATTTCAAGTTGTCTGCCAGCAGTGCACTAGACAAGCTGGAATCCCACGCTTCTTCAGCGATCCCAGCAATTATGCAGACAAAACCAGTTTTGTTACATGGATGCCAAAACCCAATTTTTAAGCATGGATAACTTCATTTTACTTATCTCAAATTCAAAGTCATAGAGGACATCATGCACATATATAAAAAAAAAAATCAGCTCAAAAAGTTTGCTTGTTTCCCAGCTATCTATGACAAGCTTCAACTCCTCGGAAAGGAAGTGCTGACAAAGCAGGGAACAGGAGAACACTTCTTCTCAAACAATAAACCCCGAATGAAAGGAGAAACTAACATTCAACCAGAAATAAACCCCCGATTGTTCTCCTGTCAGCTTGTCACCTACATGAAACAGCTGCTCAAGCGCAGACAGCTGTTTCTGCCGAAAGCACTGGTGCTGCTGGTGTCCGCGGACTTCATTTTCATTACTATCAAAGTGTGCTGACATGTTGTTTCAACTCAGTGACACGGCCCATCTCAATTAGAACGCCACGAAGCCCTCACTGATGTTGGGAGAGCCTGGTCCAGTTCAGGATTCATTTTGTTTGGTTGGTATGAAAGATCTCAAGCCACCGGCCACTCCCCTCTTTCTCTAAAGCATCTTTGTGAAGAACATTTTTTTAAGTCTTGTAAATACAGCCAGATGGAATGGCCATAGGCCTTCTCTTCTCTCTGTTTCCTCAGACCCCATCCATCAGTCTTATCTATAGTGTTGTAATAGCACAATGGATGCAGCCTGCCTTGCCCTATGCTACCATCTCCTATGGATTATACAGACCACCTCCTCTTAACCGTTGTCTCTCCATATAGTTTTATCCCATCCACGATTTCTAGCAGGCACCTCCTGTTCAACCACAGGTCATGCCAGCAAAACAAAAACAAAAACGAAACAAACAGGTAGGCTGCTTGCAGACATTCCCTCTCTCTGTTCCCCTAGACCCATCCCTATGGCTGTATTGGTTCACCAGATGCAGCTCCCTTTTCCTTCTGCCCACATCTCTTGTGCATCCCATAGACCATTCGTTCCTATATTCTCACTCCCCACTCTTCACTCTGTCCCAGCTTCCAAACCAGCAGACACTTCCTGTGAACAAACCAGATGAGGAGGTCAGTAAACCAGGCAAAACACAGCCATCACACTCCCTGAATATCCAGAGAGGAAACAGAAATCAAGGGAAAAAACAACCAACCAACAAAGACAAACCCAGAAATCAGCACCTACACATATAGTCATCCCAAACCCAGATGTCTAGTCACCAGCATAAGAACACAGTCATTAAGAGCCAGGGCAATATGTCTCTACATTGGCCTAGCTATCCTTCCCCAGCAGGCCATGGATAGTTCAACATTGCTGAAGCACAAAAAAAGGATCTGAAAATAAACTACATGAAAATGATGGAGGTCTTTAAAGAGGAAGTGAATAAATTCCTTAAAGAATTATGGGAAAACACAAAAACAATTGGAGGAAATGAATAAATTCCTAAAAGAAAGTCAAGAAAATACAAACAATTGAAAGAAACAAATAAAACAGATTAAGATGTGAAAATGGAAATAGAAGAAGAACAAAAATGCAAACTGTGGGAATTCTGGAAATGAAAAATTTAGGAATTCAAACAGGAACAACAGAGGCAATCTTCACCAACAAAATAAAAGAGATGGAAGAGAGAATTTCAGACACTGAATATACGATAGAAAAACTGGATATATCTGTCAAGGGAAATGTTAAATCTAAAAAAATCCTGACAGAATTATCCAAGAACTCTGGGACATTATACAGAGAAACCTAAGAACAATAATAATAGAAGGAGAAAAATTCCAACTCAAAAACCAAGAGAATATTTTCAACAAAATTATAGAATTTTTCTCACCTAAAGAAGGAGATACCTAGAAAGATAAAGGAAGCATCCAGAACACCAAATAGATTACAGCAAAAAAGAAAGTCCCCTTGCTACAAAATAAACAGTAAACATGCAGAACAAAGAAAAATATCAAAAGCTGCAGGGGAAAAAGACCAAGTGACATATAAAGGCAGACTATTTAGAATTACACCTGACTTCTCAATGGAGATTCTAAAAGCCAGAAGGGCCTGAATAGATATACTGTAGACCATAATGAGGACTCCTAGTTATGGGGAATCTGGAGTCTCAACTGACCATCTCTTATGGCCACCTGAAGCTACCATAGAGGGACTGGGTTGCATCCAATTGAGTTGTTACACGAGGATTCCCCTGGAAATCTCCAAACAACCAAGGTTGATGCTGAGACAAAGGGTAGCTCTCAGCCAACTGACAGCTGGGCCCTCTAGCCAAGGACAATATCCACACAACTTGTTGAACATGGAGAAGTTGAGCTGGTTACCTATAGGGAACCTTTACCCCTACATTCTAAGTTTGTGGTGTTGGAAGATATTCTGTAGGCTACCGACAGAGAAACAAGAACACAAACGCAGCCACAAAACCTTTGACCTACATTCCATCCTGTCTGAAAAATATGCTAGGGCAAAGGTAGCACCATGTCTGATTTGACTTAAGGCCCACTCCATGAGAAGGAAACCATACCCAACACTGCTTGGGCAACCAAGAACAGAGACTAGACAGCCTAGAGATCAAGGTAAAACCAAACACAGCTGCTGTAAAAAAAAAAAAATCTTCCATGCTCTTCTATACTTACATGCATATAAGAATAATGATATTCTTCTATACTTACAGATCAGCACTTTATCTAGTCATCATCAGGGAGGCTTCCCTGGCAGCGACTGGAACAGGTACGGAGAATCACAGCCAGACATTATGCAGAAAAGAAGTCTAAGTTGGAGGTCTCCAATCAAATCTCTCCCCTCAGAGTGCAGGGAATCTCTCAGAAGGGGACGTGGAAAGATTGCAAGAGTTAGGGGATGGAGAACACCAGGAAAATGTAGCTCTCTACTTCAAGAAAGGAAGACTTATATGAGCTCACAGAGACTGAAACAGCAAGCACAGGGGCTACATGAGTCTAGAGCAGGTTCAGTGTGTGTATATTATAGCTATTAGCTTAATATTTTTATAGGACTCCTGACTATGAGAATGAGTGGATCTCTGATACTTGTACTTGCTCTTGGGACTCATTTCCTACTGTTGGGCTGCCTTGTCCAAATTAGATTTGAAAGTTTTTGCTTCATCTTATATTTTATTTTGTTATGTGTGGTTTTTATCTCTTAGAAGCCTGTTCTTTTCTAATGAAAGAAAGAAAAGTAGTGGATCTGAAGGAGGATTTTGGGAGGGAACTGGAATGAGTAGAGGGAGGGGAAACTATAATTAAGATATATGGTTTGAGAAAATAATCTATTTTCAAAAAATAATGTTTAAAAAATCTTGGAAAGAGGTTACTCTTGCTGAGACACTATAGTCACTCCATCTCCTCCATATGTTCATCCACAAATAAAAGAAAGAAGATACCCCTGTAGCAGGAATCTTAGATGGTCTTATTAATAAAATAATTTATCAGACTGTGGAGTAATCACAGACTGATAAATGTCTGTCTCTCGGAACCATGAATATTCTTCCCTAGAAGAGAAAATCTTCACAGCAATTTCTCCCCACCATTTGTCTTGCCAAACTTTTCCAAACTGAACTTTGCCGATGCTTTCTTGTAACACGGTGGTCCTGGCAATTCTTCTCTGAACAAACAGTAGTAAATCCTTTGTCCCAGGTAGCAGCATCACCGCAATCACCAACATGATGAGAAGGAGCCAGCAACTCGGAGCAGCAAACTTGGGATCCTCCTGCCTCTGCCTCCTTCAGCAAATCCAACAGGCGTGCACCACCACAACCGGCCGAGTGTAGCTCGGGTCTTTTCAAGAATTCGTACCACTAATGTTGGGCGCCAGATGTAGCAGAATCTTGAGTCTTTATTAATAAAATCAAACCCAAGGCCAGTTATTGGGGTAAAATGCTGGATGGTCAGAGAGACAGAACAAGCCACAGCTAACCTCACCTGGCCAACTTCTCAGCTGATCTTGTTTCCTCAGACTGGAAGCTTCTGTCTCCTCATCCCAATGGCTTTCAGCTGAACTGCTGCTCGAAAGCCTGAAGCTTAACCAGCTAAATGCTTAACCAGGCCAAATGCTTCTAGTTTCTGGTCTTCACACCTTATGTATCTTTCTCTTTCTGCCATCACTCCCTGGGATTAAAGGCTCGCTTTCTGGGATTAAAGGTGTGAGTCACCATGCTTGGCTGTATCCTTGAACAGATGGATTTCTGCCTCTGGAATGCTAGGTTTAAAGGCGTGAGTACCACCATTTTCTAGCCTCTGTATCTAGTGGCTGTCTGTTCTCTGACCCCAGATAAGTTTATTAGGGTGCACAATATTTTGGGGAATACAATACCACCACATGCCCCTGCCTGTTTTTCTCCAATGTCTTCAGAAACAGGTGATCCTGGAAGCAGTTTCTAAAGGAAGGAACACAGCTAAAAGCAAAATGCAAAGAAATCTAGAAACTCTGAAAACAGAGATAAGGTGTGTAACAGGGAGGATTCAGACTTTGGGTTCTTTATCTATGACTTTCCCCGGGTCTGCCACAACCTTTAATCTATTACCGTCTTAGCTACTTACGATAATTCCTGTCTGTCTTCAAATAAAATTTCCTGTCAGGTTTAGGTGTCCTGAGTTGGAGAATAATCAGTCTGACAAACTTTACAGTGAAGCAGGAATTTTGAAGGACTCTCTTGCTTTGTTTTGGTAAGTTTCTCAGTCACTTTCTTTTGTGTCCTGCTTGTCTAACTTGGACAGCACCTGTCACCAGTCAAGGCAAGGGCAGTTTCTTGTCCAGTGACTAACTTTTGCCATAAAGAAAGTAAACTCTATATGGAGTTTCTTCGATGCCCATCATCTTCTCTGAAGTAGATTGGTGCGGCTAGGAGCAGACATGTCGCATTGTCATTTAAAAAATTTACATTATTAAAATATCTTAAATGCTATATTATGTAGATTTCTGAAGCATTTGAAGACTACCTGTCTATCTAAAATATATCTGTGTATGACCTTTAAAACATTCCTAGCATGACTATAAGTTTGACTATTATGGATGACTAATTATTAATCTGTATTTCTTAATTATACATTACATTTTTAAATCGTTGCATAAGCATAATAACCCAAGCAAGAGTAGAAACATGGATACAATATAACAAAATTTACTTTAAATTTGTATCAGTAAACCAAAATCTATACCAATGTAAAATATTTAAGATTAATTGTTGCTTTTTGAATTAAAATGGATTCAATAATCTACCCTTTTATCCTATTATTTCTAATCTAATCTCCTTTGCTTAGCTTTTTTCCTAACCATTATCTATAACAACTTATAAACAGCTCCCCATTAAAAGATAATAAATATAATAACCCATCTTTTTGGGAATGTGGATGTAGTTTTTAGATTATTTCCTGTTGAATAGTGGCACTGACATCTTAGGACCCTGAGAAAATTTAGTATAATTGTTAAGTCTTGGCTGTAGTATTTTGTGAGGCTGGATCATCTCAGCAGCTTGGAAGCTGTTCTGGATATTGGATTTCGAGGAGACTGTAACAGAGGCATTTTGAATGCTGGATGGATCACTTGAGCAATCCATTTTCATTGGTGTTTGGTCCCCTTGCTCTGAAAATACATAAACTTTTAAAGGTACCACATATATAAAAGTACACAAGTCAGCCAAAGATAATTTTTTGTTTCATGTTTGAGTAGCTAAAATATACATCACGTGTCTTGTAGTTCTTTTAGGTTTATTTCTTTATGTTTGTAGTTAGATTTTTCAGGGGGTCTTCCATGATCAAACCTGATTTTCCTTAACCCAGAATGAATCCATAGACTTTTATTTCCTGTGGAAGTAAAAGCATAACCACTCTCCCAAAGTAACATACCTGTTGACTTAAATTTCGAAGTCAAGATATTTTTAAAATATAAATGTTGGTTTAATCTATCAGATTTTATAACCCAGTATTTATTAGCAGCCAAAAAATTTAAAGACAACACAATAACATATATGATCCAGAATCTGTGTATTTCCCATCTGTTCATGGCTTTGCTTATGTTACTTTTTAAGAATTTTATTATTTTAAAACTATATTGTTTAAATCTAAGACTCTAAATACTCTTTCTTTTCTCTCTCCCAAGCCTTTGAACATTTTTAAATACAATATAAACCATTTAGAGGGTTTTTGTTTTGTTTTAATCTGTGTTTACTACATATCTCTATCTTTTTCTGACCACATGAATCTGTAAACTGCTAAGTGGCAAGGGTAGGACCAAAGTGGCAGCTTTGGTGGCTGGCTCTGCCCCACTCCTTGGTTCCCTAAGAGTCTAGTCTTATGGTGGAGGCACATTTACCACCAGCTCTGGGTGCCATGTTTACTACCCCAACTCTGGGAAGTTTCTGGTCTAGGCCGACACTGAGCAGCATGTTGCCTGCTGCCTATAAACATCATTGAAGTGTTTGGCAGCCTGACCTCTTAAAAGAGCCCCCTGATTTTTCTGCTAACTATAAGCACCTGCGCCTCTGCTCAACGTCAGCAAACAGAGCCCACCCGAAAAAAGGCAGTTTCCAAGAAGCCACATTTGACTCTGTTTGTGTGTGTTTAGAATCTTTTTTCAAGCTCTCTCAGATTTTATGTGGATGTAGTTGCACTAAGTTGGGTGCCAGATGAAGCATTAACCTAATTAACCTTTGTCAATAAAAATTAGGAATCAGATATTGGTGTAAGTATCTGAAAGATAAGAGAAGCAGGGAGCAGCCACCAGCAACCTGCCTGTTTTGTTCCTTCTTTCAAAAGGGCCAAGATCCTCTCTCTGCCCTGCCTTACTACTTCCTGCCTCCTCTCTGCCTACAGGCCTCCAAACTTCTATGGTTAATTTAGGTCAGCTAGTGGGTAGCTCTGCCCTCTGACTCCAAATAAGCTTTGTTTGTCAGAATACAATCAAAATATCACACAACAATTAACACCAGCAAAAAAAAAAAAAAAATCCAAATGAATCAGTGGTTACCAAACTCATTATATTAAAAAAGAAGTAGCAGAAATGAAGTTTGGATGGATTAGGGAGACAGGGACACACATGGAATGTATAGGGGAAGTAGTGGGAGAGGAATATGATCAAAGACATTACCAGAAATTACCAACAAGTTAATAAAGTATTATATTTAAGAATATAAATGGAGTAATTTAATGAAACCACATAGACTTAAAAGAGTAAGAATCACAGAAAAACTCAATGAGATAAAGGAGTTTACTAACAAAATCCATACATAATTTATGGAAAAAAATCTCTATAAACAAAACTAACTTTACTGGTATACTAACATGTGAAAGAGGGCATATAATATTAAGTGTAGAATATGCAAAATCACTGCAGAAGTAGCATAAACTCATAAAAATATAACTAAATTTGAAGAAGTAGAAAAATTGAACAATTTTAGATGAAGTTTTCAAAATTGAAAGAAAATATTATACCTACAATTCTTGTGTAAACTAAAGCAATTGATGAAGTTCAGTAAATGCTTTCCTTTAGTAAATGAATGGTCAAAGGTTTGAATTAATAATAAATGAATGATGAATAAACAGATTCCAGATTAGTTTGTCACTTCTATCATGCTCAAAGAATAAATCTTCACATTGTTATATAATATTTTCCTCACCATAGCCACAGTGATTGGCCAAAGTGGCTTTTGAGGCTATATACAACAAATACTAAAAGCTTTTAATAGTATTATGTGGGTAAAAATTGGAGAATAAATTCTCTTATTTAATAAATAAATGAAAATAAAACGAAATCACAATTTCTGAACACAAGGATGATAAGAAAACAAAAACAACCTTAGTGTTAATATAGAATAGGCTTTCAACTGAATAACAAATATTAAGGCAGCCAAAACATTCTTTTAAGCCTTAGGCAGGTTGTAGGTAAGGCCCTAATCTATTCAATTCTATGACAAGTGGATGAAGTGAGGATACTGTAGAAAAAAAGCCTGAAGCTAGCAGTGATAGGGTCATGAGGTTCAATGCATAAAAGTATATTTTGAAGCAGTAAGTGATAATAGAGAAGCTATAGGAAGTTCTGTAGCATATCTACTCAAGATAATTGATGAACTTGACAATAAACAACAGACATTTCAATTGAGATGAGACAGACTTTGGAAGAAGATGCCATTGAAGACTTGCATTCCTGGAGACTAATAAACATTTGGCTTTACACTTCCGTTGGACAAGCTTGTTCTTTCACATTGAACCAATTCTCATTTAGCATTCTTCAAATTGTGTGTGTGTGGTGGGGGGTGTGGTGTGTTTTAAGAACTATATAACTCTATTCTGCCTATGCTCCATATGGAATACAATCTAATTTACAGCACATTATTACATGATGGAGCAAATACTTTCATCCCACTGTAGAAATCTGCTCTTTAGAAAGACTCCTTTCAAACTATTACTACTTAATGACAATTTGCCTGATGAATAAAAAGCTCAGATATAGCAAAAGGGAATTCAGCTTTGAAGTTCTGTTGTTTAGGAAGAGATGGAAAAAATAATGTAATTATATTATCATCTCAAAACAAACACAAAAAACAATGAAATAAATACTTTTCTTGCAGGTCCAGTTACCATAGCTAGTGGTTCTTGAGATGACCTCATCTCTTGGTGAAGAAGGTATGTTTTAACAGCATTAACATTGGTAAAATGGATACAAAGGAGCAGAACATTGTGTACATGCAGTTGGTAAAGGACTGTCAGGATTTGAAAAGATTGACTGAAATATTGAAAGAAATTGTACTGTGGGTAAAATGTTACATGACATCACATATTATGCAGAATATTTTATAAGAGGAAGAGTCAGTCAATACAACACATTTTATTATTGTTTTGGTCTAAGGAAGCTTTCTTTACGAACACCCTACACTATCATATTGAGGCAGGATCCTATATTGGTAAAAAGATTAGAATTCAATGAATAATGAGATGAGTGTTAAAATTTTTTGTCAATGGAATACTTTTGATGAAGTTATGCATATTATTTTCTTAGACATCATGTCCCGGATAGCTCAGTTGGAAGAGCATGAGACACGTAATCTCAGGGTCGCAGGTTTGTGCCCCATGTTGGGCACCAACTGTAGATGTAACAGTCTTTTTTAAATAAGAAACACAGAGTTAAATGCAGAATTAAAAGCCCAAGAGGTCAGAGCAATAGCAAAAAGCTAAAAACCTTTCTTACCCTTCACTGACGGTGCTGTCCTTTCCCTCAGCAAGAGACCTACTTCCTGTGTATCTGTCTTTTTATTGGTTGTAAACCCAACCACATGACCTCCTTGTCACTGCCTGTCTATACAGACCTCCAGGTCTTCTATGGTTGGTATTGAGATTAAAGGCATGTGTCTCCATGCTGGTTGTATCCTTGAACACACACAGATATCTGTCTGTCATGTGATCTGGATTAAAGGTGTGCGGCACCGCCGCCGCCGCCACCACCACCACTACCATCACCACCACCACCACCACCACCACCAGGCTTCTGCTATGGCTTGCTATTAGCTCTGACCCCCAGGCAACTTTATTTATTAACATACAAATAAAATCACATTTCAGTACAAATAAAATATCACCATAATCATGCTATTGCACATTTACTAAAGAAATGTTTTATTTTTCCTTATGGGAATCATAAAGTATCTTTGTTATCAAAAGGAGACATCCTTTGCAAAGGCAATTGGAAGTATCATCCACGTCCTATTTTTAGGAGCCCTAAATAATATTACTAATTCCTTCATTCACTTTTGATAGAATTATTCTGAAGCCATATGGTCCTGGGCTTTTATTAATTAGGTTTTCTTATTGCTGATTTAATTTTATCTCAACGTTCGTCTTTTATCTGTTTATATTGAACTATCATTTACTTTATGATCCAGTTTTAAGTTGCATGCTTCTATAAATATACCAATTTAAGCTAGACTGTTTAATCTATTACTATATAATTATTTATGAGGACCCCTTATTATTACTTCTATTTCCATGCATACATAGTAATGTATCCTTAAACATTTATGATTTTGTTAGACATTTTTGAAAACATGAAGAAAACCTATGAGCTTTTGGTCAAACAATGGTAGGTTAGAAAACATATTTTTATCATATTGGATATATTTAGAGGAATTTTATATGGCAGGAAATAAATATTTTACCATTTTCTAAGTATTTAATTTCATTGAGACTATGTCAAAGAAACAAAAGTTCAATCTCATAACTAAATTTTTCACCATCCATTTTCTTTGTTAAGAAATTGTTCTTTTTCCCACCAAATCTTAAGGAATAAAATTGTATTTTGTCACATGGCACATGATTTTAAAATGGGGTACAATCAAGGTGGTAAGAAATGGTCAGTCACATTTCTTACACAATGAGGAAGCAGAGAGGATAAATACTGATGAAAATGAATTTTTTATTTAAATATTTTTATCTTATAATTAATTTAATTTTACATATCAGGCACAGATTCCCCTGTCCTCCCTCCTCCCACCCCCCAGCCTTCCCCCACAATCCACCACCCATTCCCACCTCCTCCAGGGCAAGGTCTCCCTTGGGGAGTCAGCCCAGCCTGGTAGATTCAGTTGAGGCAGGTCCAGTCCCTTCCTCCTTATACCAAGGCTGAGCAAAGTGTGTCAGCATAGGCCCTAGATTCCAGAAAGCCAGCTCATGCACCAAGGACAGGTGTGGTTCCACTACCTGGGGGCCTCCTAAACAGTTCAAGCTAATCAACTGTCTCACTTATCCAGAGGGACTGGTCCAGTTCCATGGGGGCTCCTCAGCTAATGGTTCACAGTTCATGTGTTTCCACTAGTTTGGCTACTTGTCCCTGTGCTTTTTCCAATCATGGTCTCAATATTTCTTGCTCATATAATCCCTCCTCTCATCGATTGGACTCCTGGAGCTTCACCTGGGGCTTGGCCGTGGATCTCTGCATCTGCTTCCATCAGTCACTGGATGACAGGTCTATCATAACAATTAGGGTGTTTGGTCATCTGATCACCAGAGTAGGTCAGCTCAGGTACTCTCTTGACCATTGCCAGTAGTCTATAGTGGATGTATCTTTGTGTATTTCTGGCTTTTCTCCTTTGTGTTAGCTTTTCCCCTTTGTGTTCAGTCTGGCCAATAGGAAGATCCCACCCACATTTAGTTATATCTCCAAAAACATGTATCTTAGACATACCCAGAAGTCTGTCATGTGATTACAAATTCAGTCTATTTACCAATGAAGGCAATATCAAAAGCCTCACTTGTCAGTTTGCCATAAAATGTAGCACTTTAATCCCAAACATTTCACTAATAGCCCAGCAAAAATATTTGTGGCCATTTTAAATGCAAAATACATTTATTTTATCTCCAACGCTCTCCTATATTTAAATATTTGTAACCTTATTTAAAAGCCCAAAGTTGAAAATCTCTTCTGACTCAAGGTAATTTTTTTCACCCTGAGTTTTATGTTCTAGTTACTTTCTTTTGCAGTGATGAAACACTGACTTAAAACAACACAGTTAAAAAAATGGGTTTGTTTGGCACACAGGTTAGAATCCATAATCAAAGTAATTCATACCATAAACTTAAGTTAGGAATATGGAGGCAGGAAGTGAAGCAGTGATCATGGAGAAATACTGCTTCTAGCTTGTTCTAAGGCTCAAATTCAGTTATATTTATTATAAAATCAGAGTCCATCTCATGTGTGTGTTATTGCCCACTGTGGGCTGAATCCTTCTACATTAATAAACTATCATGAAAATTCCTCCACAGACATATGTGTGGGGCATTTTATAGCGATAATTACTCAACTGGAGTTCACTGCTCCGGGGTGTGCCAATTTGACAACCAATAGAAACCATTCCCCCTGATGTGTTTCTGCTTCATCTTTATTGTCATGTTCAGGTCTTGCTGTTGAAGAACCACTAGGTTCTGGTGGTGTCATATTGCTCTTTATGTTGCTTTATTTATTTTTGCACTGGCATCTACCCATCTCTTTCTCCAATTGGGTGCAAGAGGGGTCTGTGTCTGAGGGAGTTGCTCTTGGTTCAATCTGTGCTGGGTGTCTCTGTGTCTCAGGGTGCCATTCTTGGTCCAATCAGAGCTGGTAGATTCTATGTCTCAGGGAGCTGCTAAGGTCACAGAAGGAGGGGTGGGTTTGGGGCAGGGAGTGGGTTATGTAGATTTTAGGGTCCGAGGGGGGATGTCCTGCAGGAGTCTTCCCTATTGGTCTGCACTGGGGAAGTGATGGGTGGGGATTGGGGGTATGTGTTATTCCTCAAGGGCCTGGGTCCTAGAGACAGGACTCTTGGGCTGGGAAGAAAGACATTCACCTTGTGGTCCAATCAGAGCTGGCGATTCTACATCTCAGGGAGCCACTGAGGTCAACAGAGGGATGGGTGGGTTTGGGGCAGGGAGTGGGTCTTGTAGATTGCAGGGTCTGATGGGGGGTCCCTGGTAGTAGGATCAGTATCTATCCCTGGTGCATGAACTGGCTTTTTGGAGCCCATTACCTAAGGTAGGACACCGTGTACAGCCTTGATGCAGGGAGAGGGGCTTGGACCTGCCTCAACTGAATGTACCAGGCTTTGCTCACTCCTCACAGGAGGCCTTACTTTTCAGAGGAGGGAATTGTGGGTGAGCTTGGGGGGGAGGCTGGGGGGGGGAAGTGGAGGGAGAATTGAGAGGGGGATCTGTGGTTGGTATGTAAAATGAATAAAAAATTTCTCAACAAAAAAACAAAAACAAAAAACAAACACATTTCTCCAAGAATCCCATGATTCCACACATCACTTTTTGTAGGTGTATCACGACGATAGACCCAGTCTTCAAACCCATCCATCTTTTGTATTAATTACTTTTCTAATTGTTCTCACAACTTCCCTTAAAGAAAGAAGAAAAATTTCGGCCCACAGTTTCAATAGGAGTCCAGTCACTCTCTCGTGGCTGGAGGCATGCATGGAAAAGGGAGCATAAATAAAGGTGCAATTCAAATTGCAGTTGCAGTCAGAAAGTAGAGAAGGATAAATATTGGTGCTCCGGTGCTCGCACTCTCGCCATTTTTTACTCATGACTAAAAGATACTTCTTATGCCTGCACCATCCCCCCCCCCAAATCTGCCTCCTTAATTCTTCCCTAATTTTGGAAAACAAAATGGTCTGAATAAATTTATTATTAAGAAAATACATAATACAGGAATTCAGACATTGTTGCTTTTACAATACTTAAATAAATTTAAGTATTTCCATAATATAATAAAATATAATAAAAGTTTCATAGGTGAAATCTGTTATATAAAGGAGCTATCGAAAATTAGCAAAACTGAAAGGAGTCACAAGGAAACAAGGTGACAATTAAAATGTAGGTGAATGCTTTCTAGTGTGTATTTGTCCTCACTTTGAATGACTGGAATAGGAAACAAGAAAATGATAGTACAAAAATAAGATGCCAGCAGCAAGTACAAAACAAGCAGAATAGGAAAACACATAGAAGAAAGGGGAGGTTATATAAATGTAAAGATGCCGATTTTGTTGACCTTGGTAGGCACTGATCATTTCAGTGAGGAACTAGAGTAGTACTTTTAATTTCATGCATATAAAAGTAATCAAATACATATAATATTTTCATATATATGTATAGTATTTGGTTGAGAATTACAATAACATATTAAAAAGACTTTTGGACTAAAAGCTAAACTAATGAAAAATACTACACTATAAAAATATTTGTAAATTTTCTTTTGTTTTAAAAAAAATTACAGAACACTTTCTAATAGAGAAGCATTGTACTGATAAGTTTTCAAAGATGACAATAAATACCAACTTTGGAATATACACTAAAAATAAGAAATGTAATCGCTGTATATTAGCCAGAATGTTAGCTTTGTCCTCCCACAACACAATCATCATTACATTAAGAAAGTGCAAACTGTTCAACTGAACTGTTGAAATTAATTGAAGAGTGAGTATGTTAAGTGGCTTATCTGAAACATCATTATCAGTAGTTCAGGGTGAGAAGAGAAGACATAATAAGGCTTGCTCTATAGAGACTTGGCCCAGTTCTAGTTAACATTCTCATTCATGACCTAGATAACAACATGGAAAAATGCACTTTTAACTAAGGATAGGGTTAGCATACTAAAACATTGTGAATGTCAGGAAAAAAAATGAACACGAAAGAAAGGAGAAAGGATTGGGTACAATATAAGCCAATAGTGAGTAGATAGAAATTGTAACTAATTTATATTAATGTGGTAATGAAGTATTCAACTCGTTCAGTAGAACATAAGCTGAAGATATCCTAACCCTAATGATATTTTTAATCCATGACATGTATGTTTCCCAAATGCAAACTGATATATAAAACTGTTGGACTCAAATTTGGCAAAAATATAACTTAGTGTAAGAATACATATTGAAAATTGGATGTTAATTACCAAAGACCATGAACCATATAAAAATTGGAGATTATATATACATATGTACAATACAACACATTAAGTTATATATACCAAATTCAGTTATATCTGATTATATGTAATCATATATATAATATATATTTATAAACTACATCATAGATACTAGACAGACAGGAAACAGAGAGTACTTGAGGAAAATACTGATTGAGGATCTACCTGTACCCAGAATGACCAAATGTAATAAAACAGATTTAATTGAAAGGATTAACGGGAGAAAATATTATGATGATGGGTCCTGCCCAACCTGTTGAACATTCATGAATAAGTGAGTGAGGACTGAGAAAAAAACAGAGACAGAAGTGTAACATGAATTGCTAAACCGTCTTATTAATGAAAACAAACCTGGTGCCAATTATTGGGGTGAATGCTGGAAGATCAGAAAAGCAGAACAAGCCACAGCTTCCTCACCTCACCAGTTTCTCAGCTGATCCTGTTTCCTCAGACTGGAAGCCTCTGAGTCCTCATTCAAAATGAATCTCAGCTGAACTGCTGCTCAAAAGCCTAAAAGTTTAAGAGACTTTAGGTCCTGGTCCTCATGCCTTATATACCTTTCTGCCTCCTGCCTTCACTTCCTGGGATTAAAGGCATGTGTAGCAGGAATCTTAAAAGTTCTTATTAATAAAATCAAACCTGGAGCCAAGTATTGGGGTGAACGCTGGAAAATCAGAGAGAAAGAACAAGCCACAGCTAACCTCACCTGGCCAACTTCTCAGCTGACCTTGTTTCCTCAGACTGGAAGCCTCTGTGTCCTCATATCCGAATGACTCTCACCTGAACTGTGCTGCTCAAACCCTAAAAGCTTAACCAGCCAAATGCTTAACCAGCCAAATGCTTCTAGTTTCTGGTCCTCACGCCTTATATACCTTTCTGCTTTCTACCATCACTCCCTGGGAATAAAGGCTCGCTTTCTGGGATTAAAGGTGGGAGTCACCATGCTTGGCTGTATCCTTGAGCAGATGGATTTCTGCCTCTGGAATGCTAGGATTAAAGGTGTGTGCTACCACTGCCTATCCTAAGTATCTAGTGACTTTTCTGTTCTCTGACCCTAGATAAGTTTATTAGGGTACACAATAATTTGGGGAACACAATATCACCACATTTTCCTTTTTTTGGTCTAAAATTAAAAAAGCCCATAACTAATACAAGAAAAACTATATCTAGGAAGTATATATATAATATATACAGTCAAGAATTACATTAACAATGTCTAGTTCATTAACATTTGACAGATTCAGAGAAAAAACTCCATTGTATATATTAACACTGTCCAGTCCATTATCATTTGACAAATTCAGATACAAATGTTCATTACTTATCCTATTTAAAACAAGTAGTTCATTTTTAAAAGTAGATTGATTCAATATTAGAAATAAAAAGTTTAGGATAACCGATCTGGAATTGTGTAATGCCAGTGTTACTAAGTTCTGTCTAGGTCGACTCTGCTTGTTCTTGCTTTCTGCTTCAGGACCAGAGAAATGGGATATGTTATTAAAACACCTGGTGATAAAGCTCATTTGCATTCTTTGCTTAGCCATCCTCTCTTGGTTGATATGGTTAGACAGGAACAATACTAATCTCACCTCTGTTGAATAATATATCTATGTAATACTCTCCTCTTGAACAGAAGCATGGCTAATTATTTCTTTTAGCCAATAAAATATTATAAAGGTGCATTGTACATGCACAGAGGCATTTAAGTCTTAAATTAATCATGTATAAACTAATTTAAAGGGTTGCTAAGTGGGATATTATTTATATTACTCAGAGGAAAACACTTTCAAATTTATAAATCACTTTCAAGGTAAGAAAGCCTGATGATGACCTGAGGGGACTCTGAAATTAGTCTTCTGGCATCCAGTTCTCTGCTCATAGTAGAGTGCTCAGCCTAAGTAAAATCCCAGGAAGAGTCTCCACCATAACATTCCAGGATACCCAACACTAGGAAGTATGGCAAATAAAAGTATTTATCTTTTGCTACCAAATTTGTGGAAACTTATCCAGGATAAAAAAATAATATAGTGTATTTGGCCACAGAGTACAAGTTTTAAAGCAATAAGCTTGGCATCTCATAAAAATTTTAGTCCTAGTTGATGACATTTGTTTAACCCAGGGGCTTTCTGATCACGTTGTATCCTCAGCTATCTTGTCAAGACATATAAAAAGTATCACTCGGGGCTGGAGAAATGGCTTAGAGGTTAAGAGCACTGACTGCTCTTCCAGAGGTCCTGAGTTCAATTCCCAGCAACCATATGGTGGCTCACAACCATCTGTAATAAGATTTGGTGCCCTCTTCTGGTCATACATGTTGTATACATAATAAACAAATAAATCTTTAAAAAAAAAGAAAAAAAAGTATCTCTCAAAGTATCTATAAATTTAAGACTAGTCTGAAAATGAAAATCTGCCATGTGTATAACCCTGTGATGGTAAATCTGTCCTTGGTTCATGTAAGTAAACTGCAAAACTCTGGGTTTGGTGTCCCGAGTTTCAGCACCAAAATGTTAGTAAATTGATGGATGAAACTGGAAGGAGACAGTTCAGCCCTAGAAGGCAAGGTATCCCAGACTCCTCGAACTTCTCAGAACACCTCTGCCCTGAAGGGGTCCCAGACACCTGAAGCTGTTTAACACAGCTCTGAAGGCTGGGACTGCAAAGAAACAACCCAACCTTGGAAAGGAAATTTTTCTGACTTCTTGGGAGTCAGGCCTGGAACTGCTTCAGCAAGGGTATCCTGACTCTTTGGGAAAGTCAGATATACCTGGTGTGATGGTGGATGGTCTCCCTGCAGGACATAGCAATCCTGCTCCTCTCCTGGAGAGCCACAATTTCTGGCTCAGTGTTTCCAGTTCTCTCTTGCTCAGCCCACTATCGGACATCTTAGCAAGGGTCTTCTGTTCAGCTCCCCCTTGCTCAGTCCACTATGGGACGTCCCAGCAAGGTTCTTCTGTGCACCAGTGAATGAGAGTCTTCACCCAAAACTCTTTTAAGAAAGAGATTTATTTGGGAAGGAGGAGTCCAAGAGAGTAGCTGTCTACCAGTGGGGGAAAGAACAGCTCTCAACTGACTGAGCAAGACAATTTATATAGGATATCTAGGGGGCAGAGTCAACTGTGATTGGTTAGTTTATCTTCTGCCCAGGGATTGGCCATTTTTGTGGACAAGGGGCAGAGATGGCCCTGATTTCAGGGCCAAACTGTGTTTCTTTCACCAGCCTTCCTTGGCTTTTTGACACTACCTCTAAGGCCAGGGCACATTTCTTTCACTGACTCTGATTCTAGGGGCTAAGAGTGTTATTTTAGTACTAGTTTCAGAGTCAGGGCATATTTCCTTGGTTCAGGGTTTGGGGATAAAGTGTTCATTTCTCTGGCTCAGGTCCCAAACACAGGCAGTGTTTCTTCCCCTGGTCCTGGGCCCTAGGGCCAGGATTCTGTTGAACTGCTCTGTGTTTGGTTAATTTCACAAGTCTGTTGGACAGGGGCAGAGATGGCTCTGATCAGAGTTAAACTTTGTTTTTCTCACTGGCTTTGTCTGAGCCATCCTTCCCTAATTCTGGGCTCCAGGGTCAGGGTGGGTTTCTCTAGCCAGCCTCTCTTCCCTACAGTTCTGCCTTTACTCTTTCAGTCATATGTATTAGTCATTCTCTGTTTGCTCTTTGACCTTTGAACTTTTACTTGGACTCTTTCCTTGTTTCTATGAGTTCTTGATACTGTCTTATACTTCTGTCTTTCACTTCCATACAATACACTTTTTTTCCTTCAATGTCTATCTTAACTATCAAATGAAATCAGGAAAAATTCTGTAAATTATTCAAGAAATTCGTTTCATAGTTGAAATTAATTTTATGCACAGGTCTTTTTACTTTTTCCCATATGCAAATGGAGTCTTAAATAGTTAGTATAGACATATCATAATTATGAACTTTAGAGATATAACCCTTGCAGGAATAGGCAATAAAAAAAGAGAGTATTGAAATTAGGGGCATTTCCTGAGTTTTCTGTCTAGAGGACATTGTAATGTTAAATTTAAAAAATGATGGTATTGACAAAGACATAAGCTAAAATGATATAGAAGTACAAAATTTCAACTGTAAGAGCTAAATAGAATGAATGTATCACTGACATCACATTTCTGGATTTAATAATTGTATCAACCATGGAATCTTTTCCCAAAGAGAAGAAATCAAGGAAATGATAGCTTTGTAGAAAACTAGGTAGCTAATTTTGGGCATTTGGAATCAAAAGTTAAGTCATCAGAGAAGAAACTCTATGGGATGTCACACAATGTTGGGAATTGTAACATTGGATACATGGGTCATAGAGAGCACATGAAGAAGTAATGAAGGGAAAAGACCAACAACAGAAACCAGAGAAGCACCAACACTTTTTTTTGCATTTTTTCTTTATTTTATTTGACATGCCATCCACAGTTTGCCCCCTCCTCTCCTCCCGTTCCCTCCCCACACCTCCCTTCTACCTACCCCCATCCACTCCTCCTCCCTCTCCACTCAGATGGGGTAAGGTCTCCCTTGGAAATCCACAAAGCATGGCATATCAAGCTGTGGTGAGACAACCTCCCCCCCCCAGCATCAAGGCTGAAGAAGGCATCCCACCATAGGGAATAAGTTCCAAAGAACCAGCTCATATATCAGGGATAGTTCCTGGTCCCACTGCAAGGGGGCCCACAAAAGACGAAGCTACACAACTGTCACCCAGATGCAAAGGGCCTAGGTTGGTCCCATGCCAGATCCCTAGCTGACTCTCCAGAGCCTGTGAGCTCCCACAAGTTAAGGTCAGCTGTTTCTGTGGGTTTTCTTGTCATGATCTTGATGACATTCCCTTGCTCATATAATCCCTCCACCCTCTCTTCAACTGGACTCCCAGAACCCAGCTCAGTTCTTGTCTGTGGATCTCTGCATCTGCTTCCATCAGTTACTAGATGAAGGTTCTATGATGACAATTAGGTTAGTCACCAACCTGATTAAAGGGGAAACAGAATTCTCAACAGAAGAATCTCAGATGGTCAAGTTACCATCCCATCACCAGAGTGGGTCAGTTCGGGCTGTCTCTCGACCATTGTCAGCAGTCTATTGTGGGGGTATCTTTGTGGATTTCTGTGGGCCTCTCTAGCACTTTGCTTCTTCCTGTTTTCATGTGGTCTTCATTTATCATGGTCTCCTATTCCTTGTTCTCCCTCTCTGTTCTTGATCCAGCTGGGGTCTCCTGCTCTGCCAAGCTCTCTTTCCCTCGACCCTCACCCTTCATTTCCCCCACTTATGTCCAGGCTGTTCATGAAGATCTCATCCATTTCTCTGTCATTGGGTGATCCCCGTGTCTTTCTTGGGGTCCTGTTTTCCAGGTAGCCTCCCTGGTGATGTGAGTAGCAGTCCAGTCATCCTTGCTCCACATCTAGTATCCTCCTATGAGTGATTACATACCATGTTTGTCTTTCTGAGTCTGGGTTACCTCACTCAGGAGGATTTTTTCTAGATCCATCCATTTGCCAGCAAACCTCATGATGTCATTGTTTTTCTCTGCTGAGTAGTTGTCGTGCTAGAAACCCCATCCAATGACTGAGGGATCTGGAAGCAGAGATCCACAGCTAGGCCCCAGGTGGAGTTCCAGGAGTCCAATTAGCGAGAAAGAGGAGGGTCTATATGAGCGAGAATTGTTGAGACCAAGGTTGGATAAAGCACAGGGACAAATAGCTAAATGAATGGAAACACATGAACTATGAACCAGTGGCTGAGGGCCCCCCAACTGGATCAGGCCCTCTGAATGGGTGAGACAGTTGATTGGCTTGATCTGTTTGGGAGGCATCCAGGCAGTGGGACCAGGTCCTGTGCTCATTGCAAGAGTTGGCTGTTTGAAATCTGGGGCTTATGCAGGGTCGCTTGGCTGGGCCTGGGAGGAGGAAACTGGCCCTGCCTGGACTGAGTCTACCAGGTTGATCTCAGTCCTTGGGGGAGGTTTTGCCCTGGAGGAAGTGGGAATGGGGGGGTGGGCTGGGGGGAAGGGGAGAGGGCGGGAGGGGGGAGAACAAGGGAATCCGTGACTGATATGTAGAACTGAATGGTATTGTAAAATAAAATAAATAAATAAATAAATAAATAAATAAATAAATAAATAAATAAAAAGTTACAATTAAAAAGTGTGTTCAACATCCTTTGCTTTCAGGGAAATGCAAATCAAAATGACTCTGAGAAACCACCTTACAATTGTCAGAATGGCCAAGATAAAAAATGTTAGTGACAGCCTATGTTGGAGAGAATGTGGAGTAATGGGAACACTCCTCCACTGCTGGTGGGAGTGTAAACTTGTACAGCCACTTTGGAAATCAATATAGTGATTTCTTAGAAAATTGGGAATCAATCTACCTCAAGACCCAGTGATACCACTTTTGGGCATAAAACCAAAGGATGCTAAACCATATCACAAGGACACTTTCTCAACTATGTTTGTAGCAGCATTATTCATAATAGCCAGAACCTGGAAACAGTGTAGATGTCCCTCAATTGAAGAATGAATAAAGGAGCACTAAGTTTTACGAGGCATGTACAACAGTAGCCCAAAGAGTTCTGGAGGAGAGTCAGGAGCATTAAGTAACACATGAATGGAATCAAACAATAAATGGATGCTAAGCAAAGGTAGGAAGCAGGTCACACTAAAATCCATAAGCATATTAAAAGAAGTAGACCCTAATTCTGCTTTGATGCTGCTTTAGATGGCCATTTGTGATCCTAGTAAAACGTTGCAAAGAAGTGCTATGTTAAATGCTTAGCCAATGTTCAGAGAATGAGTCAGAGAATACATGCTGGAACATGCTGAAAGAAGACTATGAAATATTGAATTTTCATTTGTTTGAAAGCAAGGAAGCATTAATATGTTTAGTGACAGTGTTACTGAAAGATGGAAGAAAACCCAGTGGTTCCTATTTTCACTCTAAGTTTCTCATCTTTTCTTTAATAGTAGACTCTGTGAAACCCTTGCCTGGTTAATTATTTGTCTCTGGATGTTCAGCTTAAGTCTTTCTCATTATTTAAAAAATTTTATTACACTTTGTGTGTGTGTGTGTGTGTGTGTGTGTGTGTGTGTACATACACATGACAGTGTGCCTTTGAAAGTCAGAGGACAACTTATGAGAGCTGATTTCATCCTTCCTACAATCTAGGGTATTGGACACTGGTCTGTGGAATTTGGCCAAGTGTTCTTACTCACTGAGCCATCTCACTGATGAAAGTTTTTTCCCCTTTCTTAGCAATATTGACTGGCAAATTTATTTGAGTAATTTTTATAATCAAAAAAATCATACAAATGTTGTTTTTTTCTTTTACTCTTTTTTTGGGGGGCACCACCCAGATTCCAAAAAAATCACCCATTGAGGCTTACAATTACTTATAAATGCCAGACCTTAGCTTGGCTTGTTTCTTGCCAGTTTTCCTTAACTTTAAATTGGCCCCATCTATCTTTTGCCTCTGGGCTTTCCCCATTCTCTTAGTTCTATAAATCTTACTCTTACTCCATGGCTTGTTGTGTAGCTGGGTGGCTGACCCCTGGTGTCCCCCTCTTTCTCTGGCTTCCTCTTTTTTCCTCCCAGATTTTTCCTTCTATGTATTCTCTCTGCCTGCAAGTCATGCTTCTCCTTTCTCCTACCTTGCTATTGGACTTTCAGTTCTTTATTAGACCATCACATGTTACAGACAGGTATAGTAACACAGCTTTGCAGAGTTAAACAAATGCCAGATAAACAAAAGTAACATACCCTAAAATAATATTCTACAACATGCAAAGATAAATAGATGGTTCTCTAGCACTGACTGGTTGATCATCAGGATGTGTGTCACTCTACATCATTCCAAACTGATGTAGCAGATGTTACCCTAAGTCTTTAGAGACTCAGAAAAGGAGAATTAAATAATGTCTTTTTATTTTATTACTTGTAACATACTGGGAATGGGCCTGTTTCATGTGCTTTTAAATAGCAATGGCCACCTCCAATTTGTTGTTTTCATTTTGGAATGCTTTCATTACTTTTATCGTCTAGACTTATTGGAACATGCTTCTTTCTTTTGACTATCCATGTGTTTAAACTCATTTCCTAAAAGAACGTTTCATTAGTAAAACATGGTTTACAAAATAAAGTGAATAGCCTCAGTACTAAAATGAACAGAAAGCCTTTGATCATGCTTCCCCTTCATCCTTTAGAGAGTAATGGGGACTAGGAAATAAATTGGGGTTTCTAACTTTTTCATAACATTATATACTGTTCTTCAATTTAGAAAAAAAAATTTCACCAGATTTAAAACTGTTCCTTAATATGTTCATCAGTTAGATAATTCTATTCTAGTTAAAACAGAATTAAGTAATAGAAGCTTCCAGTTTTATATTTCCCACCATTTTAGAATCCAGAACTGGGAGGATTTGGAAAGCAGGTAATAAAATTCTCTTCATGGATATGTCTGCATTGGCTGTGAACTGAGCAACTTGGAATGGTATTTCCCACTGTTGGACTCAGTTGTTCTGATGTTCCTGGCTGGCTTACATCTTTTTGGAATTGAATCAAATTGCTTTAGTTTGAAAATTTGGTTGAAATGATACTGTTGCTTAAAGAAATGAACTTTTCAATTTCTATTTACTGTCCAGAATTTCATATAAAATGTAGCTGTTCCTGTTGCTGTACAGTTGCTGAATATATAAATGAGGAATGGTTTAGAAGAACGGTGGGATGATATTATTCCCAAGAAGCAAAAGCTAGTTCTAACAAATTTCAGTAGAGATCTTGGGAAGCTCATCAGCTTATATCCACTACTAAATTTAAGGACAAGCTGTTCTCTACAGGGATATCCAGGGAACAAAAAAAATACTCTTGAATATTTTCAAGCACACTTATGATATCTAATTCAAGTAGTGAATTATGGAAGGCATACTGTTGAGAAGTTGCAATATAATAAAAAACCATCATAAAAAATAAATATCAAATAAGAATAAACACTCACATTTTATTTATATTCTTTGTTAAAATATTTTCTTTTGGATATACTTGCAATTGAAAATATCTTTATACTAATTGAATTTCAACTGAAAAGGAATAATGGATCTTGTTTGACTCTGTCAACTTATTAAAGTCAAAAGCCTTAGAAAAATTACAAAAAGCAGTTGCTGGTCACAGCACTTCTTATTTTCTTAGAAAAGGTACCATTTTAATGTCATTTAGTCAGGTGAAAATTTAATTATAGAGTAGTTCAAACAATAACCAATGAAAACAATAAATCAAATGGTAAGGAGTTAAAATAGAACTATGAAAATTGCATAAAACACATTTAGATTTTAATTTAACCAACAAAGACTTTTAAGTGGAAGAGGAAAGTTTTAAGTTTTATACTGTCTTTTATACTATTATATTCAAGTGTATTCAAACCTAGAGTAGACAAAAGAGGTAAGCTGAGGTAATAGAATTCTTGCTGTTGACTTTAAAATGAAATAGTAAGGTATATTCAAATTCATTTTATTTTCAAATGACTACTAGAAGCATGTGGGAAAATAACATCCTTCAGTACACTATGGAGCTCTTATTTTATTTAGGAACATTACAGTCTTTAATCATTAAATCAAACCAGGTTGAAACGCATTTCTTAATATGAATAATTATTTTACATTAATAAAATAAATCAAATAAACCCAACACGTTTTTAAAAGGTATATTCTATTAAATTCAATGAAATTAAGTTATTCATTTAAATTACTTAAGTGATGTTGACTTTGAAGAATATTAATTTATACATCACCATAGTACACTGGATTAAAATTTAAGTTCGTTTTTAAGATTTGATACAGGTGGTAACATTCCTAGCTAAATATTTTAGTAAGATATGTCTTAAGTTATTATTGGTAATGCTGTTTATTACAGCTACAGGAACAAAACTACACTACTAATAGCATAAATTTACATGTTTGGTAAAAATGTTATTTTTCATGTAATCTGTAAGTGACAGTCATTTTTTTTTACTCTTAATTTTGAGAAAAGATGAAGTGTGTCTGAGTTTTAAACATAAATCTTCCAAAATAAACTCTTATCTGGGATTCTTTTTAATGCAGATCTTTGAAATAACCAATATACAATTATATGTATGTATTGTTCTTATTGCCTCATATTTGCTCCTCAATTTTCTTTAAGCAAGAGAGGTTGGGGAATTAAAGGGAAAATCTGCATGAATTTTGTAATAGGAATTTTCCACTGTGCTTTGTTACTTTATTTTTAAACTTGAACATTTTTTTTCTAGTCTATAATTTTAATGTCTAATGAATATGTTATAAATAACTTCATTTCTTCCATCGCCAGGTGTTTAATTATCAAACAGCATAGAGGTCTTTTGTGCTACTATTTCTCTTTTATATTTTATAATGATATTAACCTGGTAGGACAATCATTTTAGCTATTGTGCCTAAATATATGCAACTCATTTGAGCATAATTCTTCCTCACAATAGTATTCCTATCAAGCACAATCCATTTTTAATAATTTAGCATGTGAGAAATCCACTGACATTTAACTTATGATTCTTGCTACTTAAATTTTTGGTTATGGTTCTGTCTGTGTGCCTATCAAAAATACATCTGACTATTGAGCTCAGCTGGATATATCATCTTAAGGTATTTCATTGTATATAATTCTAAGACACAAACTTTACAGCATCTAACATGTCTAAAACTTTTCTTCCTTTTTATTTTGGAATGTTGATGTTTAGCCCTTGTTAATTATTTAGAGAACCACCTCAGGCCCATAGTCCTTGATAGTATAAGAGCAAGCCATGAGGAGCAAGCCATTAAGCAGTACTCCTCCATGGCTTCTCTTCTTGTTCCTGCTTCCAGGTTCCTGCCTTGACTTTCCCCAGTGACAGAGCATGTTCTGAGGGTTATGAGATGAAATAAACCCTTTCCTCCCCACCTTGCTTTTGATCATGGTGTTTTATTACAGCAATGGTAGACCTAAGTAGGCAGGAGTTTGTACCAGATAAGCTCATGGAATATTGTGGTGACAGGACTAACCTTGTGGTTTTTTTTTGAAAGGTTGTGGTGGAATTTTGAAATTTGTGCCAGAAAAGCTGTTGAGTGCTCAGACCTTAGTCTCAGTTTGTGGAACCTTAGATGATAATACTGGAATAATGCAGATGAGGAAGCTGGGCTTGGGAAATTTCAGAGGGGAATTTGAGAGTCCATTAAATATTCTATCAGGGCATTCATGTGATATTTTGAATTAAGAATCACTTTTGTTGAACCTCTGTTTTTCCATGGCAAATGATACTGGTCAGCTAGGGTTGAAGAATTGGCTATGATTAAGAAGAGATCAGCATCATTAATTTGAAATCTTCTAGGAAGTGTTACCTCAGAGTCAACATACACAAATGTTGATTCTACTTCACGATGTCAGCTGAACTTGGTAATGTGTAAGAGTTTGCCATGTGGTACTGGTTTTGAAGGAGTGAATGAGTTGTAGAGAGCATCTGAGACCTGGCTCTATGAGAGACCAGGAGAGTCCACTGTAAATGTGCACCCTTAGTTGAAGTAGAAACCCCAGGACTAAATGGGCAATATAATGAGTCTGAGGCTTGCTATAATGTGTCAGGGGCAGCATTTTTTAACAGAACACAGGAGAGGCTATTGTTGAATCTACTTGTAGTGGAGACCTCAATATTAGGAGTATACAGGAGCATGGGATGATAAGCAAGAACAGAAACATCTGTGGAGTGGAGCCACCCTGAGCCTAGGAGACAAGATGTGTGTGGTGTCGATAGAAGAGCCAGAGAAGTGTGACTACCAAGGTTCTTTGTAACTCAGGTTATCATGTGTAGTGCCCAGATACCAAGCACTGTACTTTTTGCACTGTTGAATTTTGGTTTGGTTTTGTTCAGAATGTAACTGTGCCCTAGTTCTTCCCTCTTGGAATAAGAACGTATTTAGCTTATTTTTGAATTTTCAGAAGCCCACAGTTACAAGACCTTGGATTTTTTTAGAGAGATTTTGGATATTTAAGGCAGATGTTGAACATTTTCACAGGCTTTGAACTTTAGAAGAGACTGAATGTTTTAAAGATGATGAACTTTTAAAGGCTGTGGGACTTTTAACAGTTAGAATGTTCTATACTGTGATATTTAAATTAATGAGATCTTGAGGATGAACAAGAAATGGCCAGTCCTGACTTAATAATAATGTGTTTGTCTGAGAAGTCAACAAGGGTTCAATTGTCCTGGTTATTGTTTTGTCAAGTTGATACAAGCCAGAATCATTTGAGAAGAAGGAACCTTAGTATAGAAAATGTGTCAACAAGATTGGCCTTTGGGCAGGCCTGTGGGGCATCTCGTGATTAACAATTTATGTGTGATGACCAAACCCACTAGTGGTAGTCCCACTCTTGGGTTCATGTCCCTGGATGGTCAATAATCAAAGTGAGTAAGCCATGAGAAGAAAGTCAGTAAGCATCACTTCTCCATGGCTGCTGCTCCAATTTGTGATTCTAGGTTCCTGCCTTGAGTTCCTTCCCTGAGTTCCATCAATGACAGAATATGAACTGAGGGTTGTAACATGAAGTAAACTCATTTTTTTCCAAGTTGCTTTTGGTCATGGTGTTTTGTCACAATACAAACCCTAAGTAAGATGCCTGAATTCCATTATTACTAATAAAATGATTACACCAACCATGGCGCAAACTTCTCATAAGTTCTAACAGACATGAAATTCTGCAATATTCAGATGCTTTGTTGAAATGTTAGCCCTCAATTTCTTGATTACAAATATGTTTTCAAAGGAACTAATCTCATACCCCACTCCTACCCTCCATTGGCCCCCCTCGCTCCTAGTTTACTTATGGAGATCTCATCTATTTCCCCTTTCCCATGCTGATCCATGCATCCTTCTTAGGGTTCTCCTTGCAAGCTAGCTTCTCTGGAGTTGTGGATTGTAGTCTGGTTACCTTTTGCTTTACATCTAGTATCCACTTGTGAGTGAGTACATACCATGTTTGTCCTTCTGAGTCTGAGTTACCTCACTCAGGATGATATTTTCTAGTTCCATCCATTTGCCTGCAAATTTCATGATATTGGTTTTTACTGCTGAGTAGTACTCTATGTACCATATCATATTTTCTTAATCAATTCTTTGGTTGAGGGGCATCTAGATTGTTTCCAGGTTCTGGCTATTATGAATAATGCTGTTATGAACATAGTTGAGCATGTGTCCTTGTGGTATGATTGAGAATTCTTTGGGTATATGCCTGAGTGGTATAGCTAGGTCTTGAGGAAGACTGATTCCCAATTTTCTGAGAAACTGCCATACTGATTTTCAAGGTGGCTGTTCAAGTTTGCACTCCCACCAACAGTGGAGAACATAAGGGAATGGGATGGTTGAACTGGAACAGGGATGGAGTGGGAGAGCAATGAAAGAGATACCATTATAGAGGGAAACATCATGGGAATAGAGAGAAACTAGGTACTATGGAGGTTCCCAGGAATCCACAAGGATGACCCCAGTTTAGACTACTAGCAATAGTGGAGAGGGTGCCTGAAGTGGCATATCCTAGTAATCAGATTGGTGAATACCATAACTGTCATCATAGGGCCTTTCTCTAGTAACTAATGGAAGCAGATGCAGAGATCACAGTCAAACACCAGGTCAACCTCCAGAAGTCCAGTTGAAGAAAAAGAAGAGGAATTCTATGAGCAGGGGGCATCAAGATCATGATGGGGAAACCTACAGAGACAACCAAATCAAACTAGTGGGAACTCATGAAATTTAGACCAACACCTGTGGAGCCTCCACTGGACTGGACTAGGCCCTCTGCATAGGTAGACAGTTGTATAGCTTGATCTGCTTAAGAGTACCCCTGGCAGTAGGATCAGGAACCATCCTTGGTACATGTGCTGGCTTTTTGGTGCCCACTACCTATGGTGGGACACCTCGGACAGCCTTGATGCAGGGGGAGGGACTTGGACCTGTCTCAACTGAATACCAGGCTCTGCTGACTCCCCATGGGAGGCCTTACCTTCTTGTAGGAGGAAATTGAGGGTGGGTGGAGAAAGGCTGGAGGGGTGGAAAGAGGGATGAGAAGGGGATCTGTGATTGGTATGTAAAATGAATAATAAAATTTTTTAATAAAAAAGGTACTGGTGTCCTATTTTACCTTAATAATTAACCTTTAGCAAGAAATGCAAATTCAGCCTTTTAAGAACTTTCCTTTATATAGATTGTCATATTGTGAACCTAAAATATTTCACTAAGTAATGCATGCTCATCCTAGATCATCAGTGTGATCTGATATCATGTTGTCTTTTGACATGACTGAATTTGGGCATCTTGGGGTAGGAAGGCTGGAAATAAAACCCAGGATATCACACTGTCTAGGCACACACTCTACGTTTGACTTCTATCTCTAGTCCTGCTTGGTTTTTCTTGAAGAATCATTTCTGGATTTTCATCAATATGTCCAAAGTAATTGAAGATGAAAGCTATTTACTGCCTGATGATTTAACACAAATGTTGATGTTGAAATAATTTTGGTATCTTACAATACAATGTAACATAATGTAATAGTATGATTTGTACTTAATATGTAGTATAGATACTATGAAAGGCACAGCAAGTAGAAATTAAGAGAAAGATTTTAGAGCAACATTTAGAATAATTTGGTCCACTGAATTGATCTTTATTTGTTGTGTTACATATGGGAAACTATGTTAATATACCACAGATGGTTCAGCAATTCTGTATAAATTTATGTTTCATAATTTTTGAGTCTGAGAAGGCTAGGATCCAGTCACCATCAGATTCAATGACTATTGAGTACTTGCTCTTTCTCAATCATAACCCAGGCTTCTATCATATGGTAGAAGAGGAATGAAATTTCATTCTGGTTTCTTTTATTATGGCATATCTGTTCATGAATACTCTTCCATGATGACCTAACTAACTCTCCAAAGACTCATTTTAAAACCACTGCATGAAATTTAAACTTACGAGTTTGTGAGAAGAAAGGCATGAAAGCCATCACACTACCTATTTGGATTTCAACTATTTTCTTAATTATCCAGGACATCAAATTTTCAAACATAAAACACACACACACACAAAATCCACACAGTTTTATATATATACATATATATACACATATATATATACATATATGTGTATATATATATATATATATATTTGAGCCCTTGTCAACTTCGCACACACATTATACTTAAATAAACTTTTCTTTATTAGTCATCTTCAAGAATATATATGTATATATATACATACATATATATGTAAATATATTATGTGATGTTTAGGGGACAGAAATGCAAACAAAACTCTCCTCCACAGCCTAGAAGTCTTGTTTGAAGCTTACCGATGACTATAGTGCTTTGTAATATGTTTTAAAATGTTTTTTTACAAAGTACATATTTGGTCATTTCCCAATGAAGACCAATATAAACAAATAAGTGCAACAGGGAATTCAAGCTATTTTGGTAGTGTATGTGGGAGGAGAAACTGAAATGAACAACAGAGAGGTGTTTCATAGTAAACTGGTAAAAGAAATAAAAACAGATTATTGTGTGCTGATGAATAACAGTGAGAACATAAGGAGGGAGAAATAACTTGGGATTAGGTGGTAAGGGCCACAAAATAGTGCAAAATCATGTGAAGGTAAAGTTCAAGGGACTCAGGCATTTTATATAAAGGGGGATATAAAGAACACTTTTTTCCCTCCAGGGACAGATGATTTTTCCCCTTATAGTTCTTAGAAAAAAATACCTAGCCTTTAATGTCTCATTACTAGCCAAACACCATTTATTGATGCAGATATGAGGCTCTAGGGATCAAAAACTCAAATAAAAATGTGCCTCTGTTTATAAATGCAGTTGAAACTGAAGATATATAACTAATTAAGGCATGGCACAGTAGTGCTTTAATGGAACCACAATGAAGACACTATGGGAACATTCATATCTGCTGTGATGCAGCAGTAGTTACCAGACTAATCCTTTCACTACTACAAAATACAGAGTCAGAATACAACACTTTTCAAAATGAACAATGTAAGACATTGAAATAGGTGAAAAGTCAAGAATGAGTTCAGCATCTCACAACCACGGAAATACTCCCTGATGGCTTGATTCTTTCAGAAGACTCTCCCTATCAAAGGGTTTGCAGGGTTATAGAGGAAGCAGAATTTAACCCCTCTGACATTGCAGAAAGTGAATAAGAAGAATATCCAGGGAGGCAGTACTTTAAAGATAGTGAATATTGGGACACAGAATTCAAAAGATTCAGCCCCCACATAGCTATTAAGATGAGAAGATCAAGGTACAGATCTTCAGATCACCTGTGTTGGGGTTATGAGAACATCTGCTGTGTGTAGGAAAGTGGCCAGGGCTTTGAACACTTTCTTAGATTTCATCCTGGATGTTTAATTTTAGTCCATTTCTATTGTCATTAGCATCAATAATTGCAAAAGCACCTTTGAAAATAATTTTGCCAGTGTCAGATTCATGTTCACAACTTAACCTGGATGTGTCCACCTTCAAATCCAGCCTGGCAGAGCTGAGTGCTCTCTTTACCTTATTTCCACAATCACTATTCCTGGAACTGTTAATTTGGCTAATGTAACACATGTACTTAGAAATGCAAAAGTTATGCAGTCATAAGTTCTAATAATATTTCCTTTGTCTCTAGGAACCCCATATCCCAAGTCCTGTAAATTAATGTTTAAAATGTCTCCGAGGACTTATTTTCCACCTATGTCTAATTATCTTTATCTAATTTTTATCAGTTCTTGATGATATCATTTCAGTATAGTCCTAATGACATCCTTTCTTCAATCAACTCCTAGTCAAGTATCAACAGTGATTACCATTTGTCATAATATAATATATATTAGGTGGCTAATTTTTCACAAAATGAATACATGGATGCTTACAATCTGATGTCACTTCCTACCACATCTTTCCTAGGACATGTGACCTCAGATGCCCTGTTTGCCTACTTGTGCTCAGTTTTGCTTTGTCTTCTGTCTAGAATATCCTCTAAGTATTTCCACTTTTGGACAAACACTGTTTAACCTCAAGGCACAGTACAGATAAAAATGATTTTTTTTTATTTCATAGCAATTACTTTGCTTATCCTGTGAGATCCACTTTCTATTCTTTCTTTTTAATTTGCCTACTCATAGTGGCAGAGTAATATATTAGATCAAGTTGATTGCTGGGATATTTTAGATTAGGTTCACAATAATTGTTATGTCTTGTTTCTTTACATCTGAACTAGGACTCCTGGGGTACAGTAAGTGGTTGATTGAATTATGTTTTCTTCCCCAAGTATCATTTTCTTTTTCTTTTTTCTTTTCATTTTAAATCCTGGGAACATGGTGTATAGTTCTTGAGAGAAAATTTTGAGGAATTGTTAAACACCATTCCAAAAATTATAGTCTTAGAATGAAGCTTTTTGGGTGTTTCAGAAATAACTCTTAAGGAGCTAAAGGATGGAGCAGCTGACTAAAATAAAACCAGTGTGGTGTCATTTAAATTGAATTTGCTAATCTCCTAATCTGTTTGTGCTCTCTTGGGCCTCTATACTTATTTATCTTAATTGTATTACCACCTTTCTGCATTCAAACAAAAGGCATAATTAAGAATTATATTATTTGTTCCAACCCCTATGACTTCAAATAGAATATAAATCAAGCAACTACTCTTTTTCTTCAATATTATCTGTTCCTACTTTATCATACTTACAGGTTTTTTTTATCTAGATTAGGAAATAAGAAAACAAAAACATAAAACAGTTTTTGTCAAAAACTTTGAGCTTTAATATTCACCGTGGAAAACCATTGAAAAAAAAAAGCTCCTCTCCTCCCAAATCACACAAAATCTAATGTTCAAGTTTCTAGTACATACAGTTTCCCATGTCTTAACTATATAAATATATTAAAACAATAATTGACTTTGTTTTATACAAAGATGAGTATAAAACCCAGGGTCTTACAAGTACTAGGTAAGAACACAAATTCTGAGGTATATCTTTAGCTTTAGATTTTTTTAAAAGTATGCAAATAGTATTTGTACTTTCTATTTAAGTTTATAAAGTGTTCTCATTATTAAGTCATTCCATTTGTTCCCATATAGGTATAAGCAGAATAGCTCAACTTTTACATTCATTTATGTGTTTATTTGTATTTTCATTGTCCTTATTAATTCATTTCTTCTTTCATTCTCTCTCTCTCTCTCTCTCTCTCTCTCTCTCTCTCTCTCTCTCTCTCTAAGTTTGGAAACAACCTGAAAGAGAACAGCCATCACCATAAATGGAAAACACTGCTTCCATGAAAGTATATACAAAATAATGACATAATTTATTTTTGCCCAAAATAATGACATAATTTGTTTTACCCAAAACATAAATTTATGAAAACAAAAATTCCTACATAATATTTGTAGTTGGAAGTTTTCCTGTGTCTCACCTGGTCTGTAGCTGCTTAGATACAAATAAACACATAGAGGCTTATATTAATTACGACCTGTATGGCTATTAGCTCAGGCTTATTACTGACTAGCTCTTACACTTAAATTAACCTACAATTCTTATCTATGTTTAGCCACATGACTTGGTACCTTTTCTCAGTTCTGCCTTGTCATCTTGCTTCCTCTGTGTCTGGCTGGTGACTCCTGACTCAGCCTTCCTCTTCCCAGAATTCCCCTTCTCTACTTATCTTGCCTATACTTCCTGCCTGGCTACTGGCCAATCAGCATTTTATTTATCAATCAATTAGAGCAACACACATTCACAGCATACAGAATGATATTCCACAGCAAATATTAGAGAACATTATTTCCATTGTTTGAAATGTTGAGTTATTCATCCTTGGTCATATTGTTTTCTATTTTATTATAATTTATATTAAGTGCATTCTTTGACAATTTTGAACGTGTTTATAATGCATTTTGGTTACTCTAACCCCACCCTCTTTTGATGTTGTAGAACACAGTGCTCTGAACCAAGAAGCCACCATTTCTATCATTTTAGCTGGGCTTACTGGCAATTAGAACATGATGATAGGTTCTGTTTACTGTTGATATTCTTTCTCTCAGGGAAGGAGGCCATAGAGAGGGACATGAGAAACTCATTTGAAATCTCCATGTCCTCCCCCTCCCCAACTCCTGAATCATTTAGTCACATTTATGCAACTCTATTGTAAGTTCATTTGGCCGTGGTGTCTGAGGAAGTGCTGTATATAGGCTAGGAGAAGTTCACTGAAGAGGAACCCCATTTATGTGGCTAGGGAAGCCATCTTCCATGCGGGGTAAAAATGTCCAATGTGGCTGCTTTGGAGCTCCTGTGCTCCTGTAAGCTCTTACTCATGGTCTGTAAGCAAGCCCAATAAAGTCATTAGTTCCTTGGGTTAAAAGTTCCTGGAATTCGCTGGGCGGTGGTGGCACACGCCTTTAATCCCAGCACTGGGAGTCAGAGCCAGGTGGATCTCTGTGAGTTCGAGGCCAGCCTGGGCTACCAAGTGAGTTCCAGGAAAGGAGCAAAGCTACACAGAGAAACCCTGTCTCGAAAAACCAAAAAAAAAAAAAAAAAAAAAAGTTCCTGGAATTTTTCCTTCCTTTGTCACTGGTACCTTATAAGAAATGAACAGATGTTTACTTTTCTTTCCCCAGGAATGGACCTCTTGAAGCACTTATATCTATCCCACTCTTGGCAAACATTTCCATCCAAGCTCACTTTCATATCTTTGTCTTATTTTGTGATCCACTCAGGTTAAACAAGGTTATATATTTGACCATGTATTGTGCCTATTGGAGCTGGTGGACTCACCCATGTGTAGACCACGAAACACAAAGACTGCCTTTCCCTCACAATATACTGGTAGCTTAAAATTCAGCTGGAACAGAGAGGCCTCCATGAGTCCTCCCTGATTCATGACTGACTAATGACAGACCCATACTTAAACAGGCCCAGCAGAAGCTAACTCAACTGCTGTAGAATCCTGGCTGCAATAGCTATATCCTTCCTAGAAGATAACATCTGACAGTCCTTCTCCTGGTCATCTGTATATTACAGTCTTTATGCCTCATTTTTCAATAATATTACCTGAGCCTTAGAAGGGGTTGTATATATGTCCTGTTCAATAGCTAAATGTGTTGACGGAACAATATATTACCTACAAATGCTTTGCTGCCAAATAATGCATGTCTCCAAAATTCATGGGTCATCATTTCTGGAACGGAAAACACATTTACAGAAAAGGAAGTTTCCTCAGAGACTATCATGCCTGATAATTTAGTATAACGTGTATTTAGGTCATCTAAGGATGTGTACTATTAATGAATAAAGATATCATTAAAGTTTTGTAATTTTCCCTAAAAAATTTGATATTAATCAAGGCTGGCTGTAGTTGATAACTTGTTATTTCATTTTCATTTAATCAAGTTATCAAGAGTAATTAGTGAGTTCACAGAGCTGAGAGACTAAAATTCAAGGAGAGTTATAACAGAAATTGCTTTCATCAATTATAAGTTATTTTTTGAAAACCTGTAATGATGTTAGTTTGTCATATTTACCTATAGAGGGGTATTTTATTTTGTTTCAGTTATAAGGAATGAGCTTCATTGGATATCACTCTGATCCATTGGTGATTTCCTTATCGTAATAAAATACATGATTTAATACTCATAAAATTTACAGAATCATTATAAGAATACAGTGAAGGACAGAGACCAAACTAAAATCTAAAACTCCTAGTAGACCAAGTCACTCAAAAGGAAAAAAATCACATATTCCTTTATACTTACATTTAAAATGTAAATGTAAATATATAGGAAAACAATGATTCCAGAGACGGAGAAAGAGATAGATTCAAAATGCCTATTTTTGTGTTAGATACATTTAATCCAGTTTGATCTGTACCATTTTTTAGGATGCTGTCTTTTATCTAGGATATATCTTTAACCTCTTTGTCAAAAGTCAAATGGTTGTAAAGCTATGACTTCTACGGGGGTCTTCAATTCTACTGATTGATCAATGTTTATTTTTATGCCTGTACCATACTGTATTTATGTCTATTATGCCTTGAAATAAATCTCAGATCTGTGATAACTCGAGCAGTGTTTTATTAAATTAAAAATATTTCTTTTGTTTTTTGAGATTAAACTATAATTATATCATTTTCTCTTTCTTTTTCTCCCTCCCAAATCCTTCAATATACTTCTCTGTGCTGTCTTTCAAATTCATGGCTTCTTCTTTTATTAATTGCTGTTACATTCATATCCAGCAGCATTATTTTGTTGTCTTTTGACTCTACATTGCTCTCACTCTATGTTCAGTTCTTAATACCCTAAATCAAGTAATTTAAAACAGCAATCGCATGAGTAAATATTTTCTCAATTTTCATATGAAATCTATGAAGACCATAGAGCTTAAGCTCTTTTTATTTAAACAGGCAGAGAAGAACAAAACAAACAAACAAAACACAAACAAATAAACAAAAACCCACATCATAAAATTGAGACTCCCAATACATAACTGTTCCATCTCTAATCCCCTGAAGTCATACTTAAAAGCTGCTTCCTTGCTAATATAAAACAATGCATTGACTAGTGTAGGCTGATTTGTGGTTTTGCTTCTTGGGATCGTTGGCTGCATTAGTCCATGAGGGTGGAGGGAGCAGAAGTGGGAAACAAGGTCTGGACAGCTGTGAGTGTGATGGAGACAGCCCCCCAGGAAATGACTTTGGTAAATCAGCTCAACTTTATTCCCCAATATAGGGAATATATAGAACTGGGAGGCCTAGGGACAAATCTCAATTTGCATGAAGTGGCACACCCCTATCATAAGGCTTCCTATGTGGCAGGTCCAGTCCCCCCCTCCCTACACCAAGGCTAAGTAAAGTATCCCAGCATAGGCCCTAGGTTCCAAAAGGCCAGCTCGTACACCAAGGACAGGTGTGGTTCCACTCCCTGGGGGCCTCCTAAACAGTTCAAGCTAATCAACTATCTCACTTATCCAGAGGGACTGGTCCAGTTCCATGGGGGCTCCTCAGCTATTGGCTCACAGTTCATGTGTTTCCACTTGTTTGGCTATTTGTCCCTATGCTTTTTCCAATCATGATCTCAATATTTCTTGCTCATATAATCCCTCCTCTCTCTTGTCAGCTGGGCTCCTGGAGCTCCACCTGGGGTTTGGTCATGGATCTCTGCATCTGCTTTAGACTCAATAATTACCAAGCTGGCTTTGAATTAGGGAATCCTGCATAGCTTCTCTTGTACCTTGGATTATAAACATACATCATCTGCTTTTTCCAATACTTCTCTAACTCCAAAGTATTAAGAAAAGCTTGTTTGCCATATGAATATTTTTAACAAAATTAATCACTCTTTGATACTTGAAACAAAAATTTTCAATTTTAGTTGCTCAAATGAAGTAAATTAATAAATTATGCATTTATTTTTAAATTAATATAGCTTAGGCCCAACTAGGCATAATCTCTTGTGCTGGTCTCCCTTACATCTAGCATTGCAGAAAAGAATGGAGTCTAACAATAATAGGTGTAGTCACAATTGATTACTAGAATTTATGAAAAGACTTTGTAATTACTTACCATAAAGCTTCAATGAAAACAGTCCAGAAAAGCAGCTAATTTCAGAAATCCTTTGGCTGCTTGTCAAGGGTTTAAGCAGCCAGTGATAGTCAGGGTCATTGGTTCTGAAAAACCAAGGGAGTCTGCTAGTTGTAGGTTTCAATAACACCATTGGGAACTTTCCATTTACTCTGATGCTTAAAAATGGCCAGTGGGAGCTTGCAATAAATGCAATTGATGTTGAAAGCAAGCTGTTATTAAAAACATGGGTAAACATTGATTTTAAGTTTCAGGTCCATTCAGGGCTAAGCTTGGCTAGGTCTCTAATACCTTCCTGTGGCAAGAAATGAGTGCTATAGTAACAAGTAAACCCTCAGAATAGTTCTCACAGTGAGCTTTTTGCTTATATAATTGAATTATTGTATTTTTGAAATCATGTAGCTTTTCTTAGTAACTAACTATATGAAAGGACTAAAAACATCTTCACAGGCTTTGTGACCTTCTGCAGCTTGCATATCTAATTTTCAATATGGCCACAATTTTTGCCCAATGGACGGGCAACAAATCTTATATTTTGAGCATTTCCATTAGTGTCACTTTGGAATCCATCAACATTCAACTTATGTCTACTGAAATAGGTTTTGCTGATCTGGACATAAATGGGCTGTGAATTGTAGGTACAGATGGCTTAGAAATGTACTGTATAATATGCAAATTTTGAAAGACTGGAAGAAAACTGACAAAAATACTACAGGGGAAATTTATATATTACTTCAAGAAGTACAGGAATATACTAAAATAAAACTAACAAAAATTATGCCAATAAGTTGTTCTCTAAACAAAGCAAAACAAACAAACAAAAGACAACCACCCAATAGACACTAAAATGAGGATGGAATTTTCAAGCCAAACACATACAATTTTTATCATTCTCCAATTTTCTGGCTAGTTCTTGTGCTGGTAGGATATGAGAGGCCATGTGCTCTCAGAAGTGATCCACAGTGGGGAAGGTCAGTAAGGAAAACTGAGCCAAAGACCTTGAAGGGAGCCAGGATCCTGCTAAATAACCCTAAATAAATGCCAAGTCCAAAGGGATGATGCTGGACGGCAAGCAGCATGCAGTGTGCTGTTTGCAACCAGACTGGAGCTGAGTCAGAATGCAAAGCAAAGACACACACAGCCAAGGATTTTGTAGAGCTATTTAACTACTGAACATTAATAATAACTGCTTAGGATTCTGTCAAAGTTCTAGAAATGTTACTGATAGCTATTTCCAATTTAATAATTTTCATGCTAAGCCATGTAAAGATTTTTTTGAACATGTGAATTAAAGTAAAGCTTACTATCACTTTGAAATTTTACTGTTTTTTTTTTTGTTGTTGTTGTTGTTGTTGATGATGATCTGGTAGCTTCAAAGATTTTTTTTTTCTTTTTCAGTTTTCTGACATTCCACACATCTTCATTTTCCTTTCCTGACACCGGTGCCCAATTCCAATGACTGGAATATTTTTTTTCAACATTTGTGAGAACATTTCCTTCTTCTATTTTCTCTTTTCATTCTTCTTAGTTTAACAAATGCTACCCCTGAAAATCTCTGCTTTTCCTACTGGGTTAACTGCACTTATCAATCAAAATGGTAAACCTTGCTTTCAATTTTTCTAAATTGTTTACCATATTCTCCACCAATGTAAATTTTTCAATTTCATTATTTTTTTGTAGCAAATTTTTCTCTTTTTTTGCAAGAAAAGGTCTTAGTAACTGAATATAAATTTATGAACTTAATTATGTTAAGTATTTCTTCATTTTCTCCTTCATATATCGTTAGTGGTATTTGGTTTTGTGGTTTTTAATGTTTCAGAATGGAAGGTTAATTTAGGTTATAGCTTTTAAAAGTTATTTCATAAAATGCCTGCTTGCTTTTCAGTCTACCAGAAATATTGCAGTAGTGTGAATCACATAACTATGTAGAGATGTCCTGGGTTTCCTCTGCCATTACCTCATGGCACTTATTTTGTTAAATGCCTACATGGTTTAAGAATCAGGGCAACTGAGATTTGGCAGTTTGTGGAAGAGCTATGAAAACCGCATCAGTATCACGGTTTGAATGTGAAATGCTTCCCAGCTGGTGGAGTTGACTTGCTGCGAACCCTTTGGGAAGTGTGGCAGAGCTGAAGAAAATGGGCCACTGTGTGCTGGCTCTTGAGGTTTATAGCCAGGACCTACGGATACAAAACTCTATGGGTATCTTTGAGAGGAGCAGAGTCGTTCTCATGTTTTTTTATGTGGGTTTAGCTAGGGATGTTAGGGTCCCATAAATTTGTAGGTTACCAAAGCTAATCTAAGCCAGTGGCTTTCAGGCTTTTCTTCTTGTAAATTCAAAGTCTGAAATTCACAGACAACAGAATGTGAGTTTTAGGAAAAAATATGTTTTCTTAAAGAGAACTTAAGACAGAGCAGGAAGGCAGAGCTCCTGGACAGTAGGAATGACTCCTGTACTTGGGATCCCATGGAGCCTCCTAGCTGGTGTTAAAAGGGCTTTAGTGGACAGAGAAAAGAGGGTTAAGCTCATCAATCCAGTTTCTATTTCTGGTATTGAAGGCCTGACAGTTTCAGTCACACTCAGTATGGTTACTGGAAACCAGTACTCCTTTAGGGGAAAGAGACGTGAAGAAACCAGATGTCCCTTCTGGCATCCTCAGCCTGTGGCCAAAGCCATTTAGTTTAATCAGTTCTGGCAACCCTGGTCTGTGAAAAGTATAAGTCTACCCAAAGACACTCCCAGCTTTTATCCAAGAAAGGAGGTGGTCACTTTTCTTTGGTGTCTTTTTTACCCTAAAATACCTAGTAAATTCTACCTCCTGATTTATTACTATTGCTTCCCAAAGTTGTGCTTTCTAATCCTCCCAGACGGGAGCCAGCTACTGCTCACATTCTTTCCCTACCATGAAAAATGGCATCTCTTAAATCACAAGCCCAAATAAATCCTTTCTCCCTTAAGTAACCTCTTTCAGGTATTCTACAGTATCAATAGGAAAAGCAAATGCTATGTAAAGTAAATGGAGAGACCAGATAGAGACAAGCTTCTGCCCTCCAAACACTCTTCCTCATTTAGACAGAGACAAAATAACTGAAATTGGCAAGATCATGCTAGGAAACTTCTTTTCTCCTAGGTTGGCAACTCCTAGAGGCAGCTGTGATTTCTGTCTTGAGAGAAATACCAGTTACTGCAGTTCTCTGTCAGCTACGTAGTGCCAATCGGCAAAGTAACTGACCCTTCAATCATTTCATTCTATTTTTGATACTTCTACTCTCATTCTCAAAATATATTTTTCGAAATTTGTGAGTTTTTTTCCCCCAAAATATCCTCCTACTTACCATATCCTTCTTTTTGTGCTGGACAGAGCCTCTTGTATCCTGCTTCTTCTTTCCGTGTATATATCGATTTCTCAATCTGATCAAAATGTTTTGATAGCATTTGCATGTTGATGATACACGTCTACTATGCACAGTGAATCACTCACTCTTACAGACTAGCTTTTGATGTGACATTGCAGTACTATTGAAGAAGAAACAGAAGGCTGGCATGGATGCTTTTATTTTCAATATGAACTGAAATATTCCATTCTGATTTTCTTCACTCAGTGGGTTCATTACAACATGGTTTTATTGTGAGATGACCTCACAGGTTCCTGTACATAAACACTTGTTCCTCAGCTAGTGCTGCTAATGTAGAAGGGTGAAGAGTATTGGGAGGACAGGGTCTGTCCTGGATGACAGAAGGAGATTCTTGGGGCGGCATTTCAAGAGCTAGTTCTCCATGTCTGTTCAGAGTAGTGTCTGCTGTCATGAAGCTGCTTTACCATGCCTTCTCGACTTCGAAAAATCAAACTTGGGGTTCCTTCTGTTAGGTATCTTGTTACAGTGACTAGAAAGAAACTATAATTAATTTACTTCTGATCTTATGGATTTAACACAAGCTCAGTACTTTATATGAACACAAAAGTTATAGTTTTACAACTTGGACATCAACAGTGTAAAAATGTATCCTACTGATCGGCAACCAAAGTACAACTCTGGCTATGTTCCTTAGGGGAACTCAAAGGAAGAATTCATTTTATTGTCTTTCTGTTTCCCGAAGGCCAATGGTACTTACACATGGATATACCACTGCAACGTCCACTGATTGCCACATGTCCCCCTTTGTCTCTTCTACTGCCCTTTTTAATAATTAGGATCTTAATAAGGCTGCATTACATTAGGCTCATATGGATAATCCAGAATGAATCAGCTACTTCAAGAACTTTTATTTAAATACATTTCTGAAGCTGCCTCAGATCCACAGAAACCTACTTGCTGTTTCCATCAGCTAGATGCAGATAACTCTTATTGGTCATTTATCTGCCTGCCATAATCATGGATATGGTTTTATATTGTAATTTAGAATTCAAGAAAATTTAATTTAACGAATATTGACTGATCATATAGAGAGAGTCAAACATGGTTCTAGGAAGAACTGGATGAGAAAGCCAAAATCACTGTTAGCATGCATTTCATCAAACTGATGCAACTATGAATGAGAAAAATCTTTTTTTTTCTATTAAGCACTAAAGGAAGGGAAATAAATTAGGAAAACCAAGACTGTATTTGTTCTGTTTTGTCCATTTCATGGAGTATATGTAATTACTATGGGTACCTTTGGACAAGTTAGTTTGTATAGCTATAAGTATTAATCACTGTTCTAAGAAGGGTTAAAAAGAATCAGTCAGATGTTTTTGTACTCACGTGTGTTTGAACGTATGCATATACAGTATCCACCATTTTTGTTACAACATGATATTCTTAGAAGATGAAAAAATAAGAATTACAGAAACTCTTACCAAATGTTTGAGAGTCAGGACTAAATTTGATATTCTTCTTATGTCTTCAACTCTACTTGGCCCAGATTTGTATTTGTAAAAGCCCAATAAATACTTGTTGATTAGATAATTTAATTATCAGGCACAGCAAATAACAATATTAGGAAGTTGCAGCTCTGGATCAGATTCCTACACTTTTCTAACCATGGTTACTCATGCAAGTAGCTCCATCAATAGGAAAATAATCTGAAGTTTCCCAAACCTAATTTTGAGAATATTTTTCTTCTTATTGAGTAAAGATATGACAGGTTTGAAACAGTCTCAGAAGTTCTGAAAGGCAAGATAGAAATTGCAACCACTGATTTAGAAAAAAAAATCTACTGTACATGTTAATGTATAATGAAAATATCTTCACAGTCAAATTTGTACTGGGGTTATGTCCAAACATGAAACTTGCATTTTCCTAGGTCTAAAGCTAAGATAATTTTAGAATTGAGCATTATGATATAACTCATGCTGATTATTATTGACTAGTGATTTCAACTGCTACATTAAAGAATTGTGATATAATAGCTACAACAAATATATCATTAAAACACCAAATTTTAGAGAATGCTAGGAAAGCCTGGGGTGCTACAAGAGTCAACACAATGTGCTGTGTAAACACATTATTTGGAAGGATCTGCTCCACAATTACTAAATCCTGAATTAGAAAAAAATCAAGGAAGGAAGCAAAGCAAAACTCAGTTGAATAGTATTTCAACTCAGTGCAGTACAACATAAAAGACTAGCTTGACAGTGGAAGCCACTGAAACGTACAAACTACATCCAAAGCTAGAACAATGAAATACCTGTCATTGTTGTTTTCCAAACAAAAAGTGATCACTGATAAAGAAAGTGATCACTTATCAATAGTAAGCATTGTCATCTGATATCACTATCAGCCAGCAGGCTTTTTTTTTTTTTTTTTTTTTTTTTTCGAGACAGGATTTCTCTGTGTAGCTTTGCGCCTCTCCTGGAGCTCACTTGGTAGCCCAGGCTGGCCTCAAACTCACAGAGATCCGCCTGGTTCTGCCTCCCGAGTGCTGGGATTAAAGGCATGTGCCACCAACGCCTGACCCAGCAGTTCTTATTGGACAGAGCAAATGATATTATTTTGCATTTTAATTGAGTATAGAAAATAGTTTCCTATTTGGCTAATCTGTTGTAATTTGATTCCCTTTAAGATGCTTTGAGTTTATTGTCAAATATTGTGCTAAACATGTTTCTGATTTATTTTTATAATGAAAGGCCCATATTTTTCCACTGTTTGACACTGAATGGATTACACTCAAAATTGGTGTATAGGATTAAAGGATTTCTAGTGCATAAAATGAGTGAGGGAGATTTTAGATACCCTGGTAGTGAGAAAAGATGTCTATCCTGAACCAACCATGACAAGAAGAGTCAAGTGGACACTAAGCAGGTTCTCTTCAGTTTGGACAGAACCTTGATGCTACTTGGGGTTCGGTGCTCTTGTCAATAGCAGGTCTAATACATCTTGCATGGAACTAATCTTGAGGATGTCTCTCCCTAAGTAGAGGGTGACTGAGTTCTGTGTGTGCCACAGTAAAAAGGACCAGAGCTGCGTTATTGGTAAAGAAGAGAATAGTATTTCATACCTATGTGGACATTGAGAAGTCCATGTTCAAGGCAACGATATAGTTGTTGTCTGGGAATGGGTGCACTTGGCTTACAATAAAGCTGCTGTTAATTGATGGCTCTTTGGCTTGAGTCATCTAGAAGTCAGGAAGACATCGTACAATTTCTTTAATGCTACTGTGCCAGTGATTCTATGCTGTCAGGATTAGTAGATCTCCCCACACCTCCGCTTCTTGGAACTTTCAGTAGCTACTTCTACCACTGTTCTCAGAACCCACTCACTGTTCTGATCATGTCCCTGCAACTCATAGTAGTTCTTTGTATCTTTCTATCCCTAGTTTTCCTTAGGGCAAACATTCCTTGTTGGCACTAGTCCCTAGCATAATGATTTTAATTTACTTAATTAGAAATACAAATTACAAATAGGCAAAAAAAATATGTCTAAAAAACTAGACTTCATTTGAAATATTTGAAATTTGTGTTGTGCACAGGGGAGATGGGTTTGCAGAGAGTTCCCAGACTTCCCATTTAGTGATGAGAGAAATGTTATTTACACAGACAAATAGGAAGGCCCATACCTGCATATAGTGCAATGACTGCACTGCTAGCAATAACTGCTTCATAATGCCTGTTTGCACTGGACCATCATTTCTAACTGCCAAGGGAAGGGAAGGGAAGGTGCTCCTTAAGCTCCTACTTGGGGCCAGAGGGGGTGGCAATACTAAGATGAAATCTCTTGAAGCATACACAGGCCTCTGGTACTGTCGTGGCTGCAGTGAAGACACGTTGTCAAACTAATAACTGAAGCAAATGTCACTAGACCCTTCAGTAGGTGCCTCTGCGAGGATGCCTAGGCTTCAGCTCTTGAGTCAGGGGTTCTGATGACAGGCTTACAAGGTTGAGATTCTAGATGGTATGTCTTTACTTCCATCCCTGCTTGCTTTTGAACTATCCTCCATAGCCCAGCATGACTCATATATATATATATATACATATATATATATATATATATGAATGAGATGATTTTCTTGGATTTTACATTATACAGAAATATATGATTGAGTTAACATTTTTTCAGAAAATAAATTTTAAAAATTTAAATGATTCCAATTACTTCATTAAATGAAAAATCACTTTTATTTTGATGTTTATGATTGCTTTTTTAAAAGTTCTATTTTTAATGTATGTATTTAGACACTATCTAATCTTTGAGTGTATTTTGAAAATTAATGAAACTGTAAAATTGTGAATTTCAATAGTCTTAAACATTCCTCTCTGGCAGAAATCTAAGTGAATAATCACTTTATAAGGAATATACTCTCTGATTTTCAGTGCAAATAGAAATATACTTTAAAAACTTATTGTTGAAAGATATATTCTTTCATTAGAAATAAAATCCCTGAAATAATATTCCTATCTCATGGTATGAGAAATTCAGAATTCTAAGGAGAATATCACCACAATAAGGTAATTATCTATTATTAGCAGCTTTGAAGAGAATTTTTCTCTCATTTAATGAAGAATTACTTCAGTTAGGATATCATAGTTTGAGGAAGTTTAGGTTTTTATTCCATGATAATTTAACTTCATTTTTTTTATCTTAGTGTGGATTAAAGAAAGTATGAGTGAAACATTTACCAATGACTTTCTGCTATCTTAGAACTCCATGCTGTGAGTCTACCATGGGACCAAGTCAGATTCTCAGTATTTCCGAATCTGGATTTCCCTTTGTCAGTTTATCAAGGAACTTCTAAATGTTAGTTCATTCATCAAATTAACAATATATTACTTTAAAAGCCAGAAAGCAATTTTATAACTGTACATGGAGATATCCAAATTATGATCTCTATTTTACATAATAACCCCAAATGTCTGCATATTCTTGCATTCTGTAATAGTGTGTATAACATATTTGCCTTGATTTGCAATGAATAGTGTCCTCATTGCCTTCATTTTTCTATACACATTCTTCTCATCTTTTCCAGCTATAGCCTAGAAATTGTACAGCTTTTCTTTGTGTGTTCTCATTATCTACATTATTAGCTATCAATTAGATTGTCTTTTTTTCCCTGCCTTCTTGAGCTAATTCAGTCATTTTAGCACTAGCTTATACTACTCATTACAGAATTCTAACCAATCTTCTGTTTCTAAATGGCAAATAAAAATATTTTTTCTATATACTTTTACTTAATTCAATAGCTATATTTTATATTTTATTGTATCTTTGGTTGTAGTCTGTAAAATTAGCAAACAATATATCTGTGTATAATCGTTATTGCTTGGTCTATAGCTGCATGCAAGATGCCTCCTATTTAGTATATTTTAATAAACTAATGATTAAATTACATATGTTATAATTAAGCAAAAACCCTTGTTAATGAATTCTAGTTTTACGGAAAACCTCACTGGAATAATTTAAAAGATTTTTTTAGGAGCAAAATTAACAAAATCTTGTATTTTGATCTAATCTTCTATTCCAGGAAAAATATTTGTGGCATGATATAAATGTTTGCAATTTTATTCTCTTAGCACCAGCCACTGTGCTATATAATGCTTTGGTCATTAACAGGTGTTCAGTAAAAGGACCATGGGTAAATATGCCAAATTTTGGCTTTTTTCCTCTCTACTTTTCTCTTAGCAGACTTTAGATATGTCTTAACCTTCTGCTGAATTACATTGGAGAAGTAACAATTAATTAGGTCACAGTTTATGTTACATCGGCTTTATTTTAGTTTCTTTAATGAGATTTGAGAAGCACCCTTGTGTAATCATTTTCACATTGAGAAACCATCTGTTAGAATGGGTCACTTCTGCAGAAGGCTGATCTCATTAATTTATGTTGAATCTTCCCAGCTTTAGTAGTAGAGTGGAATTTTCCTAGGAGTTCCTAACCTTGGGAGAAGGATCACTTTTGTAGTCTTCAACTCTCTATGCTCTGGAGAAGGAACTAAATGTACCTTGTTTCATATGCAAATTCCATTTGCAATAAGAATGAACCTGATCCCATGAGAAAAAAAGTCAAATTGACATCACATTTATACAACTTGTTTTACTCAACTTCCATGGATATCCAGTAGGCCCTTTAGAAATATTGTTTGAACTTTAACTATGATTCCAAATTTGGAGACTCTTGACAAATGTTTTCCTCATGAAATGACACAGGATGAATCCTTTTGAATTTTACCCACATTTATTTTAACTCTATCAGAAGCAAATGTTGAGTTTGATCCCTTCATGAAATTACTTCTACCCTGAGTTTTGAAAAAATCTGGCAAGTACCTCTTAGATATATTATCTGTCTATAATGGTCTAACAATAATAGATTTGATGGAAGTCTTAAATTGTCTATTTCATATAAACATATATATATATATATATATATATATATTGTTTAAATAAACCAGAATATCCAAGGATCCTAGAAAAGGGATGATAACTTCCATTTACTAAAACATGATACAATATAAAGCACAGTTTACTCATGAAAGTATAAAATTACAGTCATACAGGTCAATGACATTCCAGAGAGAGATGAAAAGTATTACAGTGGAGAGAACCTGAAAGACCCTGGCCATCTTTTCCCTCTCCAATGAAGAACGAAATAGACAAAACTGTTTTGAGCTGTATGTGATCAAGCTACTAATTAGTAAAATCAGTCCTGGCAAGGTATTTTATTTTTATTTTTTTATGTTTTTTTACTGGCAAGGTATTTTAGAAATTTATTTTTCTCTCTAAAGTTTTAACACTTACACAAAACTACAGTCCATAATCTAGTAGTTAATTCTTTTTATCACATCTAGAGATTTTCCTGCCATTGATATTACCATTGATTTGAGGTAGTGAATTATTCAGCAACGCTGCACTGTTGTGTGGGGTCAATCATTTCCCCTTCATAAAGTAAACCTGCAGAGCATGAGAAAGTTAACAAGAGAAGAATATTATATTTTTATTTCTTTGTGTAATTGCTTCTAAATACAGACAAGATGGAGAAATGGACCTTCCCATTGTATAACATTGTCAATCTAAAAGCAAATGGCAACAGACAATGGATGATTTACACCCTGACTCTCATTTATTGTTAACCTTAGGAATTTAAACTGTTATGTTGCCCACATTACTTCATCTTGGTCAAACCAAAGAGACAACCTTGAGTCTAATGTTAGCCTAAAAATATCTATATGGAGAGAATTACTACAAATTACAAAGTCAGCCGTTGTACAGAGGTGAGGGGAAAAATCACCCTGTCCCTGGGAAGCAAGTATTTGTGAACATTTAGAGACTTTGCTAGATCAAATTACTATATGTAAAGTAGTTGCATATGAATATTAGACAATAAGACTTAAAAGCATTTCAAAAGTAAGGGTTGGGTTTCAAACAATTTTCTAATTAGAGAAAAGTACTTAATGCACATCTTACTGAGACAGTCCCTTTTGCTAATTCTATTATCTATTCATTGTATTTGAGTACTAGTAGAAAGAAAGGTACAAAAGGAGAAAGAACTGAGAGATAGATGAGAGTGAAGGAGCAAAAGAATGATGGATCATGGAGGAAAAATAAGGAAACAGAGATAGAGACAGAAGAAGAAGGTTTTTGGAAATGGAGATAGACAGAGACAAGGTAGAAAGGGAAGGTTTGTAGATCATGTAGAGTGATTGACTCTGAAGGTTTCCCTAGCACTGAGGACTGTCTTTAGGTATGGATTTTTTAGTCTATGTATCATGGAAGTCAGGATCAATTGTCACTATACTTTTGCATGGTTTTGATGAAAGAATGCACACAGAGAAACAACACTGTAGATAAAATACCATTCGCAGCAGATTTTGATTTATAATAGAAGACATAGTATGTTTGGCATAGAGTTATAGCAGTCTATTATGCAAGGCGTAGGCTAGAGTGAGACTATGGGCATTATCTTGTTCTCATTTACAGAGTCTCATTTTATAACACTGGATGATATTTAAGATGAAGGCTGTCTTTATCCTTTCAACAGACATGAAAATCTTATCTAGGAACCTAATAGGTTTTGAATTTAATTTTTCTTGTGCACATAAATATAAAACATTATACAAAGTAACAGGGTACCTCAAGTAATGTATGATACACATATGCACTGTGTAATCCTTAAGTTACATTAAGCATACCCATGTCTTCAAATACTTTGCATTGTTCACGTAAAAATTCTTTCTTCTAGTCTTGTAAAATGTATACTGTATTATTGTCATATGTAGTTGCCCTATTGTAGGAAAGCGTAACTGGACGTTTTTTTTTTAATCCTATGTAATGTAAGTTTAAGATGCATCTATCAACACTTCCCCATCCCCTTCCTCCTCTCTCTGGTCTCTGGTAGTCAACAAAGTACTCTTATATTCAGAGGATTCATCTTTTCCACTCAAGATATCCTCTGTGCTTCCTTCTCCCTGTTTGGTGTCCTTACCTGCATGTCCTTTAGTCCTATGGTGGTGGAAGCTACTATTTCATTTTTTGTGTGGGCAATAACATTGCATTATTTATACTTACAGTCTTGTCAATCAATTCTGTGAACATCTTAGGTTATTTCCATCACTTGGCTATTTGAGTAGGGCTGCAGTGACCATGGGAGTGTACATGTAGCCTAAGCTACATTTGTTAGTGTGCTAAAATGATACACCTTATTTACGCTTACAGTTCTTGGTACAGGTCATTATTATGTGGAAGTCAAGATAGCAGGAACTTAAAGAAGTAAGTCTCCCTCTTTCCCCACAGCAAGGCCAGCATTTTCTTTTCCATTTTTTTTTTAATCCTGGTAATGTTGACATGTATAAGATGAAATCCCATGGTAATTTGCATAACAATGTTGAACATTTATAAAAAATATTTTACAGCTATTTGTATTTCATATTGAGGATTCTAATTCCACGTCCAGTTTTAAAATATGGTTGTTTTCTTGGGGTCTTTTGGGTTCTTTATATGTTCTACTAGTAACCGTTATGTACATGTTCCTGTCATGTTCAAAAGTTTATATGTCACATTTGTGAAATATAAGCCATACTTATTAGGATCTTATAGTAGTTTTGAAATGAATTTCCTAAATGATGAGTGTGTTGAGCATTTTATACGTCTTTCCCAATGAGTATTTGTTGTGGGATATTCTTTTTGTACACTGTAAAGATGTGTCTCTACCTAAGGCACCTTCTGATTTTTTTTTTAATAAAGAGCTGAATGACCAATAGCTAGGCAGAAGAGAATAAGTGGCTGTTAACAGGGAGAGAGACAAATTAGGGAAGAATCTGAGGCACATAGGATTAAACCAGCAAGATGAAAGTTGGAAAAACAGTATGGAAGAGAGATAACAAGCCACGTGGCAGAATGCAGACTAATATAAATGGTTTAATTTAAGTTATAATAGTTAGTTGGGAATGAGCTTAAGCTAAGGCCAAGCTTTTAAACTTAATAAGAAATCTTGTGTCATTATTTGGGACCTGGAGTTCCAAAGAAGGTCCTGCTACAAGTATGATTCCTTCTAAGAAATTACCATTATGTCTACTGCTTCTTAAAAATTAGTTTATACTTGTGCTGCTAAAATTTGGAGGTCTTTTTAAAAAATTTATTATGTATTTTATTATTTAAAACAATTTTTAAATTTAAATATATTTTGACCATTTTCTTACCCTCCCATAAGTCATTCCCTACTCACCCAACTTTAAGTTTCTTTTTTCAAAAAAACAGAGTCAATACAATAACAAAATCCCACCAAAAGCTAGAAAACAAAACTACATCCCCTCAAGCAAAAACAAAACAAAATATAAAACTGTAACCAAACAAAAGCACACAAACACACACAAAACAAAACAAAACCAAAACCCAAATACAACAAACAACGTAGAAATACAAAACAACAACAAATTCTCCCCCAAATCTGTGAAGTCCATTACATGCTGGTCAACTGCTCCTAAACAGGAGGCCTGTCTTGGAGTGGTCGATATACCCAATCCTCCTCTATCAGAGAGAAAACTGATTTATCGCCAACTGCAGGTGTAAGTGACAGTCCAGTTGTTAACCTTTACTATAGGGGCTAGGTTTGTATTCATTCATTTTTTAATATATACAAAATAAAATATTATAAGATAAAACAAAAACTATCACATTGAAGTGATCAAGACAGATCAACACAAGGAAAAGAGCCCAGGAGAAGGTACATGAATCAAAGACCCACTCATTCATACACTCTAGAATCTCATCCACTAAACTGGAAGGCATAGGATATATTCCGAGAACATAGTACAGACCCCTGTAGGCTCTATGCTTGCTATTTCAGTGTCTGTGAGTTCATGTGAGGTTTGCTAATGTTGATTCAGAGAGCCTTGTTTTCTTGGTGTCCTCCATCCCCTCTGGCTCTTACATTCTTCCTGCCTCCTCTTCCCTGGGGTTTACTGAGCTCTGAGAGAAGGGATGTGATGGAGACATACCATTTAGGGTTCCCATGTTTCTCACTCTCTGTGTAATTTTGGGCTGTGGGTCTCTGTATTTGTTCACATATGCTACAGGAAGAAGCTTCCATCATGGTAGCTGAACAAGGAACTTATCTATAAATATAACAGAATATCACTAGGAGTTATTCTACACTACATATTTTTTTTATTATTTCAGACCAGTGTTATTTTTGGTTTTCCCTTAAGGCCCAGGGCTGTCTAGTCTTAGGTTCTTGGTCACATAAGCAGTATAGGCTATGTAAAGCCCACTCATAAGGGCCACTTAAGTCAAATCAATTATTGGTTGGTTACTCCTATAAGCTTATTCATGTTATACACATGTACACAAGCACACATGTGTGTGCGTGCACACACACACACACACACATTGCTAATGTTGCTCATCTCTATGTATGTTTAAGGCTGAGCACTTGGGTGTTGGATGAACTATCAGGGGGCTCATCCCAGGAGAATACTGATTCTCTCTCTTTCAGCAGCCATTTCTTGTCTATGGCTTTTCATCTAGTGATGAAGCTTCACAGAAGAACAAGTAACAAGATTGTAAGAACCAAAGGACTAGGGTGTCTGCTGTTGGATACAACCATTTTTCAGATGAAAAGAAGCTGCACCTATGATATCTCAACAATTTTGTTGCCTAAACAAAACCTGCTAAATCACACCACTAATAGACAAGCCAATACAAGTGGGGAAAATCTTACAAGGCCCTTTCCTTAGATGTTTTCAGAATCGTTGTAGAAAATCAGTTGCTAGTAGACGTGAGTTTAATTTTAGGCCCTCTGTTATGCACATTTATGTCTGTGAATGTTTTTGTGCTAGTACCATACTGTTTCTTTTACTTTAGGTTTGAAATCAAGGGATATGATGAAACCCACATTAAAAAACCTAAAGCATTAAAAAATTACTTTAATTAAATTTGTTCTTTGAACCAGAAGCTTTTACGTGTTTGCTCAGCCTGTCTGTTAATTGCTCCACAACGACATTACCTTTACTATAGGGCACAGTTGCACTTCTGTCCCTGCCTCTGAAGGAAAACATTATAATGACATTTAAATACCTTTTCCATACTAACACTTATGAAAAACAAGTAGCCCAAAATAAAGGAAGTTAGTGTCTGAAGGAAAAGATGTAGAAAAGTGTCTGAAGATATATTACCTTGTTAAAACCTAGGGGATATAGACAAAAGGGATTATAGAACACCCTTATAGTACAAGGAATAGATTTCTATAATAAAGAATTATTTAGCCAAAATGCTAACAGAAATGAAATTGGGAAAACTCACTCTACATTCCTGTACACTTGAAAGTGTCTATTTTTTTTTTTATGTAGCAACTATTACTTGCAATTATATCACGAAAGTGTGTATAATCATTCTGACATTTTGTCACCTCAACTCTTCTTCATTATATGGTTAATTTATCTGACAGTCCTATGCCTTTCTCTTAGTGTAAATACTAGCTACAATTACCCTCTCCCTGGAATTGATTGAAAATACACAGGAATACAAACCATCATATCTGTAACCATTAAAATTATTTCACTAAGTCAGTTTCTACAAATCTCAAGGGCAAAGGAATCACTCAGAAAGGGGTGCAAAAGTTACTTAATCTTTAGACATTTTTAATCATTGTAAATGAACTTTTAAATCATCCTGAATTCT
>CABHPQ010172299.1:0-32290 GCA_902168405.1 Peromyscus aztecus | reverse complement strand
AATAATAGTCTTTAAGTCCCATAAATAGTTGCTTTTGAAATAGGATACAGCAGATCCTTGGATTTCTAAGTAAATCTATAACATTTACATATTAAAGAACTTATACATAAAAATTAATGTTCTTGAATATATAAATAAATATATATGCTCACAGTTCTGTGGGAGGAAAGAAGCAGGTATTGGAAGGTTTACAAATTCAGTCTGAATACTTATTGTGTCAAGACGATCTAGAAATAGCAATTCCCTCCTTAGCAAAATGTTGACCAAAGGGAAATCTATTCTGTGTGTGTTAGACTGGAATCGTAAGAAAGGCGAACAATATTATTTCTGCACAGCAGGTTATTGTAGATGTCTGGCAGTTCCAGTGTTTGGGGAAGGTAAGAATCAGTGGGAGAGGAGACTTTAGGTGCCCATAGCATCAATGTGTAGTTGCAGACTGACTGCTGTTTGCTCTTGGCCAATTCCACAGTAAGCAAGTTTGGTGGAAGCCTTGGAGGTAGGCTGTGCTGAACAAAGCTTTGCCTCTCCAGTCATTCTAGCAATCTTACTGTCACATCTTCTAGTAACTATTCTTTATATGAAATAACTATGAATAGGATGCTTTCCACTTCCCAGCCTGCAGTGGTATAAAGGGATCCGAAGACTTCAGAGAGTTATATAGAAGATAATAAGGAAGCCTGAATAAACTGTGAAGTGTAATGTTGTAATGAAGATCTTGAGGAGACAGTGCTAATTAGATACTAGCAGCTGGTATTCATTCCCATTCTTTGCAGAACAATAGTAACATTATAGAATTAAACCCAAGCAATGATTATTAAGGGTGGAGGGGTTGTAGTTTGAGGAGGTATAATAATCCAGATTTCTAGCTCTCGCTTATACAGGATATTCTTCTGTTTTATTCATTATCCAAACCATCAGAGCTCTGGCAGCTTGCCATGTTCTTGTCTACAGCCTTTATAATGTTGTGTGGAATCTGTTCCCCTTTGGCATATAATTTTTTTTTCAAAAATCAAAGATCCAAGACATCATCTTAAAATTTACTCTAAAAGAGATAATTGTCTTGAAAATCTGCTTACCAAGGATATCCAAGTCTTAAGATTCAGTAATCCACAAGGATAACCCCAACTTAGCCTACTAGCAGTAGTGGAGAGGGTGCCTGAACTGGCCTACCTGGTAATCAAATTGGTGAATAAACTGTCATCATAGAGCCTTCATCCAGAACTGATGGAAGCAGATACAGAGATCCACAGTCAAGCACCAGGACAAGCTCTAGGAGTCCAGTCCAGAGGGATCATATGAGCAAGGCGGTAGGGGGGTCAAGATCATGATGGGAAAATCTACAGAGACAACTGAACCAAGCTAGTGGAAACTCACGAATTTTAGACCCACAATTGTGGAACCTGCATGGGACTGGACTAGGCCCTCTGCATAAGTGAGGCAGTTGTGTAGCTTGGTCTGTTTGAGAGGCCACTGGCAGTGGGGTCAGGATCTATCCCTGGTGCATGAGTTGGCTTTTTGGAGCCCATTACCTATGATGAAACTCAGTGCTCAGCTTTGATGTAGGGGGCAGGGGCTTGGTCCTTCCTCAACTGAATGTACCAGGCTTTGTTGACTCCCCATGGGAAGTCTTCCCTTTCAGAGGAGGGGATAGGGCAGGAATGGGGGGGGTCAGGTCAGAGGGGAAAGCTGGGCAGGGAGTGGGAGGGAGGATGAGAGGGGAGCTGAGGTTGGTATGTAAAATGAATGAAATTTCTTAAATTAAAAAAAAAAGATTCAGTATAGCTATGGGTATTTGTCACTGACATAATTTATACCAAACAAACAAGCAACAACAAAAACACCCTAGAAAAATTCAGGCATTTCCCTGAAGCCCATAAATCCTGAGGAGTCTTACTTTATTTCTACAGGCGATCTGCAGGCCAGCTTTGTCCTCACCATTTGTAGATGCTATGAGAAGTCAAAAGATAATGCCGTAATTACTTGGGAAGAGAGTAGAAAGTCTTCTTGGGGAAGATTTTGAAACTTGAATCCAAATACAAAAAAACTGCAATACAGAGTTTTCTGTTAATTAGACAGCATGAAGGTGATGTAAGTTCACAAGATTTGTAGACAGAAACATTGCTTATGTGTGAAATTTGGTATTGTTTCTCTAAAACATGTGTTATATGCCCACAAATCTCTCTCAGAGCCATTGGGTTTATAATTCAGAAAGATAATTCCACACATATTAACAGAAGAACTGAACACTTCACCTCAAATGTTATGAAAGTCCTATGGAATAGTTGATTATGGAAAAAAAATACCACATGAGCTATTTTTAAAATAACTGGATTTGAGAAATACATATTTTAAAACTCAGAGATTATGTGCATATCTAAATCTCTCTCTCTCTCTATATATATATATATATATATGCTTATATATACATATATCTTTGTGCACTTGTGGTATTCCTCTATATAGAATATCTAATACAAAAATAGAAGCAAGTTAATTTCAGTTCTTAAGTGTTTTTTTAAAATTTTTTATAGCAAGACTGCTTGAGTTTTTTTCCGAACTTTGGTGATGAGAGCTTGGCACATGGGTTGGAAATTGATATTCTAAAGATGTCTTGCACTGATTCACACAGACTAAACTGATTGCAGTGTCTCCCTGTGCTTGTTCTTGGGTTGGTGGGGGGAAATGTCAATCTTTCATTTCCTGAGTATAATGTGAAAATATCAACATTTTATTAACACTGTTTCAAGTCTCAATATGTAACTTGGTAAAAATGCAAATCACTCAATCATCTAGAATAGGAAAATAAAACATAAGAAATCTAGGTGTAGACCTGAGCAGCTGATTCTTGGAAACGCCAGCAAATAAGGTCTATTCCTATTCCTAGGTGATACTCTGGATTACCTCAGGCCAGTGAAAAAAAAGAAAAAGACTCTTAGGGTAGTATTACCCTGCAGGTTGTTGTTGTGGTTCATAGGCATGTTGTGGTTCATAGCTGGTTGGGACTGTTGGTGGCTTTCCTCCTTTGCAAGCTTGTATGGCACCTTCTGGTACCATAAAAGCTATTTCTCAGGGAGGAGGCATTCAGATCAGCAACTTTCAGCATTATGAAAACTAGCTATTAAAGATGAAGCTGCCAGATCCTGGAATTTTCTATCCTATTACTTTGCTGGATGTATTTATTACCTATAAAAGTTTTCTGGTGGAGTCTTCAGTGTGTTTTATGCACAGAATCATATGCAGTTAATGATATTTTTAAATGCTTTCTTCCCTATTTGTATCCCTTTTAAGTCATTTATTTCTCTTATGACTTTAGCTAATATTTTAAGAACTATGTTGATCAGAAATGGAGAAAATGGCCATTGTGTCCCTGATCTTCATGGGAATGCTTTGCATTTTTTCCTACTTGGCATGATGTTGGCAGTAAGACTGTTATACATTACCGGTATTATGTTGACACTTGTCTCTCATATCCTTTGTTTCTCTAGGTATTGTTTCTTGTTTCCCAAGGCCATTACGTACAGGATTAAGTTATTAATGTGAGATCTTTCTAAGATTTGTTGTTGTTGTTTTGTTTCCCAGAGACCAGATCTAACTATATAGCCCTGGCTGTCCTGGAACTCACTACACAGACCAGGCTGGCCTCAAACTAACAGAGATCTGCTTGCATTTGCCTCTCAAGTGCTGGGACTAAAGGTGTGCCCTGCCACACCCAACCTGCAGTTTTCTGATAAAGAAAGTTATATCATAATTGATATTCTCTTAATTGATTTTATATCACACAATAAAGAAATTGAGGAAAGAAAACATAAATGCCTGTACAAATCAATTCTTAACAAAATATGTCAGAACTATGCTGTGGAGTGTCTTTCTGTATGCTGTGAATGTGGGTTGCTCTGATTGGTTGATAAATAAAATGCTGGTTATCCAGTAGCCAGGCAGGAAGGCGGGGAGGGGCAAGCAGAGAGGAGAATATTCTGGGAAGGCTGAGTCAGGAGTAACCAGCCAGACACAGAGGAAGCAAGATGACAAGGCAGAACTGAGAAAAGGTACCAAGCCGTGTGGCTAAACATAAATAAGAATTATGGGTTAATAGTGTAAGAGCTAATCAGTAATAAGCCTGAGCTAATGGTCGAGCAGTTATTAAAAAAAGTTAAGCCTCTGTGTGTTTACTTTGGGGATGTGAGTGGGAGAGATTTTTCCTGACTTCCAGCCTGCCAAGACACAGGAAAACTTCCAAATACAATGAATTACTCATGTCAATTCTAATCCTCTTTTCTGTAACTGGTCCCCTACTAACCATTCTGTATTTCCTCGACTCTTGGCATGAACCTCAGCAGGTCTTGGCTCCTTTCTTGGAGGAGCACCCCATACCTACTTCATTCCTGATGAGTCTGTGCCCTTTGTTGTTCTGCCTATATTAGGCTGTTGTAGTTTCCCATTGACTTGAATTACAGGGCATGGTAGCACCAAGAGATGCCCTAAAGCATACATTCTCCACCTGTGGGTTATGAGCCCCACAGAGGTTTCATATCAGATATCCTACACATTAAATAATTATATTATGGTTCATAACAGTAGCAAAATTACAGTTATGAAGTATCAAAAAATAATTTTATCATTGGCAATCACTACATGAGGAACTGTACTAAAGGGTCACAGCATTAGGAAGCTAGAGAACTACTTTAGGCCCTAAAGGATCTCCTGCACTCCACACATAAACTTTCTTATCCGCTGCAGAGAAGCAATCCAATTTCCCCATGGTTATCTGTGTCAATCACCTCTCCTAATACTGTTTGTTATCCTACTCTTGGCCTGTTGGCTTAAGGGTTTCAGAAGCACAAAATGGTCAGGGCAAAGTCTGAGCTTCCAGTTCAGTGGAATGTTTATTGAGGCTCTGGGCAGGAGTGCTTCTGCTCTGGAACCAAAATTTCTAGGCCAGCAGAATTAAGGTCATGTGAACAGGAAGCAAAAATTTTCCTAATGGGTCACTAGGGCTGATAGTGAGTGGAATAATTCCCTTTTCTACCTCTTGATTCCTAGACCCATGGATCCTCACTATGGGAAAAACTGTACCTTATATTAGATGCTGATTCAAAGCATCTCTTTTGAGAGAACACTGCCCTATCTCTCCAGACTGATGCCACCTCATTGGCATGGTAAGTATGTGTTCAAATTGTCATTTCATATTTCTATAAGGCCATTTGCTTCAGGATCATGGAGAACATGTTAAGACCTGTGGATTCCATGATCATGGGGCCGACTGTCTCACTTCTCTTGCTGTGAAGTGAGTTCCTTGGTCAGAAGCAGTTCTTTGTGGAATACCATGATGGTGGGGAAGGCATTCTGTATGTTCACAACAGTGGTTCTGCAGAAGAATTTTGTGCAGGAAAGGCAAATCTATAGCCAGAGTAAGTATCTACTCCAGTAAGGACAAAGCATTGTCCTTTCCATGGAGTAACTGATCCACTGTTATGACACAGAGCTAGAGAGTGTATATATCCTTGAGGTAAAGCTATAAAGGTATACTGCTGGCCTTGCTTCTGTTGGTCCTTGTGGACAGTTACTGAGAAAAAGGAACTTGCTAGATCAATAGCTGCATATCATGAAATGGGAGATGTGCTAATTTATTCAAGTAAGGACACCATGTCGGGTACAGCAGCTACAATCAGAGTCACTACCTGATTGAATTTTCAATAGTCAACTGTCATTCTCCATGATCCATTTGTATTCTGCAATGACCAGATAAGAGAGTTAAAGGGATATATGGTGGAAACCACCATGGCTGCATCTTTCAAGTCCTTGATAGTAGCACTAATTTCTGCAGTTCCTCCAGGGATGTAATAATGTTTTTGATTAACTATTTTCCTTGGCAGAGGCAACTTCAAAGGCTCCATTTGGACTTTACAACTTCTAAGTATATCTATCCCATTCTGGGACTGAGGAAATAATCAAAAGATTAATTCAGGGACTGACTGGACCTACTGTGAGTCAGACTTCAGCCAAAACTCCATTAACCACCTGAACTCCATAAACCCCTACTTTACCTAGAGGGCCACCGTGTTTCTTTGTATCTCCTGGATTCAGCATTAATTCAGAAGCAGTATCCAATAGACCCCAGAAAGTCTGATTGTTTCCTTTTCCCTACTGTATAGTTATATATAGAGGTGTTCCTCTGTGGAAGGACTGGAGAAAGACTAACCATAAAACTTAGGTGTTTTATCAAGGTCCTTCCTTAGAGGAACCCAGCTGTCCATTTATTCAATGTTTTCTAGGTCTGAAAACTGGCTCAAGTTTGGAAATTGATTTACTGGCCAAGATTCCCTTTGGCCATGATCCAATGTAGCCTTTCTTTCATTTGTTTGAAAATTTTTTTCACTTTTAAGTTCAAACAGGAATTCAGTAGGCTTCATTTCTGGAAACACCATGATTAATTAGCCAGTACCAAAGGTCCATAGAAGTCAAGCCACCACAAAATTCACTTTACCTCTGCTGGCAATGATTGGTTAGGCCATTATGGTGGACATTCCTTTGTCAGTGTTGTCTGCTGTGGGATGTTCTGTATGGCAAATGTGTTGCTAATAAAACACTGATTGGCCAGTGGCGAGGCAGGAAGTATAGGCGGGACTAACAGAGAGAATAAAAAGAACAGGAAGGCAGAAGGAGTCACTGCCTGCCAGCCTCCGCCAAGACAAGCAGCATGTAAAGATGCTGGTAAGCCACGAACCATGTGGCAAGGTATAGATTTATGGAAATGGATTAATTTAAGCTATAAGGACAGTTAGCAAGAAGCCTGCCACGGCCATACAGTTTGTAAGCAATATAAGTCTCTGTGTTTACTTGGTTGGGTCTGAGCAGCTGTGGGACTTGCAGGTGAAAGAGATTTATCCTGACTGTGGGCTAGGCAGGAAAACTTAAGCTACAGTTGTCCATTACGATAATTATGATCTCTTTGCCTTTGACAATTCAGCTGGTACGTGGCCCCTGTTACCTCAGGGCCTAATTAAACCCTTTGCATTTAATTCATCCAACCGAGCAGTAGCATCTCCAAACCTAAGGTCTGTCACAAGAAAGATATTAACAACAAAGCTCTTTAATGTGCTGGTGTTCTTCTCACCACTTTGCATCTTATAGCATTAGTGAAGGGCATGTCTTCTGGGCCTTTCCATTGTGAAGGACCAAGTTTTGCACAGTGTACTCACTCTAGTATTGCAGGTTCCCTGAGCCCTACCATCTGTATTTATCAACACCAAGCTGTGAGATACCACGCATCTCCAACTCCTTTTTAGTAGTCCATCTTTTGACAAATTCTTCATCCAACAATTCAAATAAACTTTTGACCTTTTTAAACTGTGGAAACTTCCTTATCAAAGCTAGACTCTCTACTCAGAGGGAGATAACTCTACCAATAAAGTCAGGTTGATCAAGTTTTATGTTCTTTCCAACATTATCCAACACCCTTAAAATCCTTCCACACATAGTCCCCAGACTTCTGTTTGAATGAGTTAGCAAATTCATCAAGTTCTTCAATAGTATAGTCCATGTCCTCATGGACTACACTATCATCTCCCCTCTAGGAACCAGCTTTGCTGTAAGTCTGGTTATAGGTGTAGAGGAAACTATTGGTGGGCATTGAGGAACATCAGTATTGTCTTAACACACATTTCCTTCAAAGAAAGTCATTTTTGGTTTATCAGATAATGGAGGATTAATTTCCTCAGTCAAAGATGAAAAGAGCAATATTTCAAGGGGTGGGGCTGAGGGTACTGACTGCTTCCTTAGGTAAGATAAACCCTTGAGAATCTAAGGTTTCAAAGTTCACAGCTTCAATAGGTTCCTCCCATGCATCCCCATCCATCTCAAGTTACAGGATCCCATTTTTAACCAATTAATCACCTTGCTTCAGCCACTGGCACCCTCTGAGATTGGAACTTGATTTTTACTGTAATTCAGCCAACCTTATAATGAGGGCTTTGATTTGATTTACTGCAGCCTAGGCTCTGTGACTTCTGGAAGGAAGATTCCCTTCCAGGGCACACTTAGAAATCTTTAGACTGCTTATGCACATCTGGAGCTGAACAGTTTTATCACTGAATTTACCCCCATCCTTTGTAAATTTATCCAGAGATGCTCTGAGCAACCAACCAGCATCATCATTTTGCTTATTTTTCTCAAAACTCTTAGAATTCTTATATAGAGAATCAACAATCCATTGCTGCCTACAATTGTTGAATCTTTAAGTTTGTAAAATAGTTCATGCCATGGGCTTTTCATCCTTTCCAAACTCCCAGGAGAGGCTTTAGTAATGGTAGGTGTTGGCAAATTCAAAATCCTATTCAGTTCTTCTAGAATCACTTCTGTACCAAAATCTGTATTAATTGGGGTTCTCTGGAGTAACAAAACTTAAAGAGTTAATTTCTCTCTCTCTCTCTCTCTCTCTCTCTCTCTCTCTATATATATATATATATATATATATATATATATATATATATACTTTTCATGTCCATATATGTATGTATAATATGTATCAATATAGATATAAGATGTATCAATGTAGATATATATACAGATATAAAAGGGGTTTATTAGAATGGCTTACAGGCTGTTGTCTGTCTAATCCAACATTGGCTGCCTATGAACAGAAAGTTCAAGAACCTAATAGTTTCTCAGTCCACAAGACTGGATGTCTCAGCTGGGCTATAGTATATATTAGAGTCCCAAAGAATTAGGCTTTAATGCTCATGAAGGAATGAAATTGTTAGCAAGGTGAGAGCAAGCAGGCAAAAAGCAAAAGCTTCCTTCTTCCGTGTCCTTAAATAGACTTCAAACATAAAGAGGACCCAAATTAGAGGTAGGTTTTCTTAGCTCAATGATCTGGATTGAAGCATATTTTCCCAGCTCAAGATCAGGGTCAAAGGTGTGCCTTCCTACCTCAAAGATCTGGATTAGAAGAGGATCTTCCTATTTCAAATCAAGCTCAGATCACTAATTCCAGATATAACCAAGTTGAAAACCAATAATAGCCATCACAATTTTCAAATGGGATATCAGAAATTATCTCAGCTAAACCAGGTATAGGTTCAACCTCTGGTCCTGGAGTTTTCTGGATTGGTCTCCACATGGTCTTGAAGCAATGCAGTGAGTTGTAGTTGACAGGACTGTTACTGGGGGGGTTCTCCATGGGATTCCAGGTCAGACTCCATGATCTTGGGGCTGCTCCAAGGGCTGACAGTGGACAGGCAGGGGAACTGGATTTGAGGATTCTTACCTGGAGTTCTGTGTTAGATTCCCAGGGGTCCTGGAGGCAAGATGTGGGGCAGTGGCTGATACCCAGATAAACATGTCAGCCTGGAATTTTTTTCTTCTTTGGCTATCATTTTCTCCTGCTGTATTCTCTAATAACTTTAAGCGAAATTGTTTCCATTTGTTCTTTTGTGGACTGTTAAGAAATTAGCTTACCTACTATTTGTTCTTCCACTTTCTTTCACAAATAAGAGATCTTCTTCCAGGAAATGGAACTATGTGGACTCATGTCTGTGGAGTACAGTAGGGTGCTAGCAGTTGAGGAAAAGTCGATGTGACCCCCTGTCCTGACATATTTGTATGGAGTCAGAGTTCTGGAAAATTATCAAGCTACTAGCATCAGAAAATTGTCTGGGATCCACTCCTGTAATACTCCAGAAAACACTTTGTTCTTAAAAGATTAAGATATTTATATCACACTTTATGTCTACACTTTACATTTTTAACTTTGGGAAATACTCATTTCTATTAGGATTTATAACTTTATGTTATTGTCCCAATTGTGAATTCACTAACTACATGGGACTAAAAGAAATAATCTAACACTAATTTTAGAATTTAAATATTCTATGGGAAACTATTATTATTATGTTTAATATTTTTCTTTAAAATTGAGTGATTATTATTTTTATATTTATTGTGATATGATTTATATTTATTTTGATATGATTTTATAAAAACTTTCCCAAATGAACAATACTCCCTGATTACTGTATTTGTATCTCTTCATTGAAGAGTTTCATGAAAAATTTCTGACTCAAACAATTTTCTACCATTTAGTGTTAAAATTTTAACAAAGAGCAAATAAAAGATATGAACAGAAAATCTTACATTCCTGTCAAATAGCAATCACACTCTTCCTCTCCTAACCCCCCCCCCTTGCTTTGTCCCATTCCCCAACTCCAGCAGGCACTCTCTAGGAACCCATGGGCAAATCTGCCTGGAAAAAGAAGGCAGGTTAATGATGAATCTTTACCTCTCTCTCTCTCTCTCTCTCTGCTCCTCTTAATCCAGTTCCCAGTCTCATCCCCAGTTCTGCAGCAGAACACCCACTGCAGCCTCCCTTCTCCTCCTGCACCCATTTCCAGTGAATAACAAAGACCTTCCCCTCCAAACTTTCTTCCTACTGCTTATTGCTTTCGCCCAGCTCACAGCTCCAGTAGGTACTCTCTGCGAACTCACAGGCCACTCTCACCAGGGAGGCAAGTTGACTAATTACAGATCTTCACATCTCTTTCCATTTCCCCAAGTTCAATTCCCCAGTCTCATCCCTGGTTTTGTAGCAGACCTTCTGCTGGGGCCTCTGCCACATTTCCAGATAACTAATTAATCAGATCCTGGTAGAACATCCTGTTTTCCTCCCTCTGGTCAATCCCATGCACAAAGCACACATCCATTCCTAAATCTCAGATCCCAATACCCAGACTTCAGTGGCAACACCTGTCAGAACTTTAAAAGATTTTTCTAAAGGCAACACACAGCCATCACATTCTCCTAAGAACCAGGGGGAACAGAAACCAAGGAACAAAGCACCCGCCAAATAAATACAAGACCAGATGAAGCACCGGGAATTACAATCTTCTCAATACCAGACACCTAGATGACAACTTAAAAAACAATCAATAACAGCCAGGCAATATGTTTTCACTGGAGCCCAGTCACCCTACCATAGCTGGCCCTGAAAATAAGACATTCCATGATAAAAAAAAAAATTTAGCAATATTGATCTACAAATTCAGCCCTACAGAAGATGCTAGAAGTTAAACTTCAATCTAAAGAGGTTAACTACATACAAGAAAACACAGGGAATAGATAAACACATAGTAGCAAAGTAAAAAGAAAAAGCATATCCCACCATCACCACCACCACCAACAGCAAAATTACAGTAATCAACAACCATTGGTCATTGATATCTTAGACTCATTGATATCTTAATCTCAATTTCTCAATTAAAAAAAACGCAGACAAATAGAATGGATGCACAAATAGGATCCATTCTTTTGATGACTCTGATAAACTCACCTTAACATCAAGGATAGACATCATCTCAGGGTAAAGAGTAGGAAAAAGATATTCCAAGCAAGTGGACGAGAGAAACTAATTGGTGTAGCCATTTTAATATCTGACAAAATAGACTTCAAGTTAAAACTCATCCAAAGAGATAGAGAAGGACACTACATGCTCATCAAAGGAGAAATCCATGAAGATGACATTTTAATTCTTAACACTTACACCCAAACACAAGGGAATCCAAGTTTGTGAAAGAAACACAGCTATAGCTTGAATAAAATATGGACCTTCAGACACTGATAGTGGAATACTTCAATACCACATCCTAACTTATAGATATATCATCCAAACAAAAAGTAAACAGAGAAATGCTGGAATTAACTGAAGTTTAAACCATATAGACCTAACAAATATTTGCAGAACATTTTACCAAAACACAAAAAAATATACCTTCTTCTCTGCACCTTGTGGAACTTTCTGCAAAACTGAGCATACAATCTCAACAAATACAAGAAAACTGAAAAAATGCCCTTCATCTTATCAGACCACCATGGATTAAAGCTGAATATTAACAACAGAAAAAACAAAAACTTACAAACCCATGGAAACTACACAACTCTCCACTGAATAAAATATAGGTCAAGATAGAAATTAAGTAAGAAATTAAGGGCTTTGTAGAATTGGATGAAAATTAATACACAACATACCCACACTTATAGGACACAATGAAGGCTGTTCAAAAGGGCAAATTAATAGCACTAAGTGCCTACATAAAAAAACTGGAGATATTTCATACTAGCAAGTTTACAACAATCCTGAAAATCCTAGGGAAAAAAAGAAGAAAACACACCCAAAAGGAGTAGAAAGCAAGAAATAATAAAACTCAAGACTGAAATAAATAAAGTAGAAACAAAAAAAATATAAAGTATCAATGAAACAGAGAGTTTTTTTTTTTTTTTGAAAAAATCAGTAAGAGTTTCAAACCCTTATCCACATTACCTAAAAGGTGAAGACATAACAACAGACACCAAGGATATCCAGAAAATTATAAGGACATACTTAGGATTTTCCTGTACTTCACCCAGTTGACAAATCTAAAAGATGTGGATATATACCACTACCCAATATTGAATCAGGATCAAATAAGCAATTTATACAAACCGAAAACCCATATGGAAATAGAAACAGTTATTAAAATACACTCAAACAAACAAACAAAATAAAACCTGGGGCCAGAGGGCTTCAGCACAGAATTTAACCAGACTTTCAAAGAAGATTTAATGCTAATACTCCTCAAATTATTCCACAAAAGAGGAAACAAAGAAACATTTCCCTATTCTTTTACTAGGCCACTCTAACAAAAGCAATCTACAGATTCACTGTAATCCCCTTCAAAATCCCCCTCAAAAATCTTGAAAGAACAATTTTCAGTTTTACATGGAAACATGAAAACCCCAGTATATCACAAACAATCCTAAACAATAAAAGAACTTCTGAATTTCTCACTATTTCTGATTTCAAGTTGCACTATAGAGCTATAGTAACAAAAATCAGCATGGTATTGTCATAAAAATAGACATATTGATCAGTGGAATTGAATTAAAGATCCAAACATTAATCCACATACCTAGGGACACAAAGAAGCTAGAAATATAGCTGGAAGAAAAGATAGCATCTTCAACAATTGGTAGTAGTCAAACTGGATGGCTCCATGTATAAGAATCCAAATAGATCTGTACTTATTACCCTGCACATAACTCTAATCAAATGGATCAAAGACATCAACATAAAACCAGATATACTAAACCCAAGAAAAGAGAAATTCTTTGACTGTGCCAATGAGTTCAAGAATTTCTGAACAGAACACCATTAGCACAGGCACCAAGATCAGTAATTAATAAATGGGACTTAATGAACCTGAAAATCTTCTGTAAAGCAAATGACACCATCTCTCAGACAAAGCAGAAGCCCTATGGAATGGGACAAGATTTTTACCAATGACTCATCCAATAGAAGACTAATATCCAAAATATATAAAGAACTCAAAAAAACTAGATATTAAGAAAATAAATAACACAGTTTAAAAATGGGGTATAGATCTAAACAGAAAATTCTCAATAGAGGAAATTGAAATGGCTGAAAACACTAAAGAAGGGTACAACAACCTTAGCTAGCATGAAAATGCAAATCACAACTACTTTGAGATTCCATCTTGGATTTCATAATGGCTAAGATCAACAAAATAAGTGATAGCTCATGCTGGCAAATATGTGGAGTGATGGGGACACTCATCCATTGCTGGTGAGTGCAAACTCTTACAGTCACTATGGATATCAGTATGGCCTTTCCTCAGGAAGACAGGAATTGACATGTCTCAAGATCCTGCTATGCAACTCTTGGGCATATGCACAAAAGATGTTTCATCCTACCATAGAGACACTTGCTCAACCACTTTCATTGCTGTTTTCCATAATAGCCAGAAACTGGAAACAACTATATATCTCTCAAAAGAAGGAAGGATAAAGAAAATCTGGTACATTTGTGCAATAGAGTATTATCAGCTGTTAAAAACAAACAAACAAAAACAATAGTAGAACAACATCATGAAATTTGTAGGCAAATGGATGTAACTAGAAAAAAAATCATTCTGAGTGAGATATCTCAGACCCTGAAAGACAAAAATAGTATGTACTTGGTCAAATGTGGATATTAGCTCTGAATTCAATGATAACCAAGGTGCAATCCATAGAACCACAAATTGTAGGTATAGAGTAAGAGAGTATAGGATATAGATGTTTCTCAATAGGAAAGGGAAATAGAATATATAGATATGGATGGATGGATAGAACGGCTGGAATGGGTGGATCAAGTTGGGAGTGAGCAAGGAAAATAAGTTATGGTAGAGAATTTGGGGAGAGGTGGCTAAAATTTAGGGACATTTGAAGGGCATTATGGAAACATAATACAGTAGAAACTTCTTATGTATACGCATATGTAGGTGATCTAAATGAAATCACCAAATAATTGGGGAGACAGAGTCCTAACTGGTCATCTCTTGTCAATAAATGAACTCTTTCAGTACCCAGATAAGGCTGCATCTAATTGAGTCAATGGCCAAAGGGGCCCCATTGGAATCCACAAACAACTCAGGCTAAGTTGTTAAGACCATAGGTTGTTCTCTACAAATTGACAGTAGGGCCCCATTGCTGAAGATAACACCCACATAACACTTTGAACACTAAGAGGTCAAACCAGTGGCTACATAGAGCCTTCACCCCATGTTACAGTGTTTTTGGTACAGAAAACTAATGTATACACTATCAAGAGAGAAATGAACACCAAGCCACCCACAAACCTTTTCTTTACAATCTTGTATTATCTGCAAGATATGCTAGAGAAAAGGTTGCAAAAAAAACTTGTGGGAGTAACTAAACAACATCTGAGTTGTTTAAGGTCCACTCCAGGACATGGAACCCATACTGAACACTGCTTAGGTGATCAAGAACCTGAGACTAGATAGACCAGGTACCTTGGGGAAAGTTAAATAAAACTGGTCTAAAAAAAAAAAAAAAGAAGAAAGAAGAAAAAGGAAAAAAGAAACATAGTGGTCAAATGTCTTCATGAGATGGAACCTATGTCTGACACGGCTGAGGTAACCAAGTATCTGAAATTAGATAGCCCGGGAATGTAGGATAAGACCAAATAATACATGTCTGTAAAGGGGGAAAAGGTAATGATAAAAATAACTCCTAATGATATTCTGTTATTCTAAATAGATCAGTTTCTTGTTCAACAATCATCAGAAAAACTTCCTCCTGCAGCAAATGGGAATAAATATATAGTCCCACAACCAGACATTACTCAGAGAGTGAGAGATCTAGGAATACTCAGGCGTAAATGGGATATTCTCATCAAATCCCTCTCTTCAGGGCTCAGAGAACCCCAAGCAAGAGGAGGCAGAAAAAGTATAAGAGACAGAGGCGATGGAGGATACCGGGAGAAAAAGGCCCTTAAATGAACTTGAGGAAAGCTCATGTGCTCTCTCAGACATGGAAGAAGCAAGCTCAGGGGCTACATGGGTCTGCATCAGTTCTTCAACATACACATTTTAGATTTGAATTTAGTGTTTTTATCGGATTCCTAAGTGTAAGAACACATGGGTCTCTGACTCTTGTGCCTTCTGTTGTGCTTCTTTTGGTCTGTGGCTTGTCCTATCTAGCTTTAATGTGATCGTTTTTAATTTATTTACTATATTTTATTTTTGTATTTAAAAAATGAATGAATTGATGAATGAACAAATAATGAATGAATGAATGAATGAATGAATGAATGAATAGAAACTTAACAACTTAACTGTTATTTATACCTACTGGGAGAGGAAAAGTCAGTTTTTTTCTAGTGTAATGACACTGAGTGTATCAACCACACCAATGTAGGCCTCATGTTCAGGAATAGTTGACCAACATATAATTTACTCCACCATTTTTTGTGTGTGATTTTACTTGGTTATAGTTTGGCATTTGGGATTTGTGTGTGTGTGTGTTGTTTTTTGTCTTGTTTTGTTTCAGGGTGTGGTTTTACTTTGTTTTCTTGGTTTGGGGGATTTTGTTGTTGTATTGAGTTTATGCTTGTTTTTAAGAAAGAACTGTTGGGTGGATACAGATGGGGAGAGGACCAGGAAAGAAATAAAATCAAATTAATTTTAAACTTAAAAATTGTTTTAAATAATAAAAAATCTAATTTAAAAATGAAAATAACAGACCTACCTTGAGAGTATAGTCAGATGTGTTACGCAGCACAATTCTGAAGATGGTTTATAAAAAGGTAAAACAAAACTTGCCAGAGTCAATGGTGTTTGACTTAAGATCTAAGGAAAATGACACATGGGGCATGGATTTCCTTTATTTGCTCTCTTTGAAACATTTTCTGCCTCTCACAGATGCGACAAGTGAACAATAATGTTTATGCTAACTATTTATGGTATTTAAAATTGCTACTACAACATTAATATATGATGTTAGCATTGTGTTTGTGGACCTTAAATTCCTCTTATTTTCAAACATCAACACAATATTTTTAAATTTTAACAAATACGAAAACTGGAACCTATAAATAAGAAGGTCAGTGGCAGCTTTAAACATGGATATTTCTTTATTTTAAACTCACCTTGAAGTTCTTGGGAGACTAGATCTAGGTGTAACTTCACCATTACCTACATATGGAATAACAGGCAATCTAATTCTTGATGCCTAAGCCATATCTCCTGTGCTCTCTTGTACTACACCCTTTCTTCTGCTTTCCACATTACTTAGCATTATCTACTAGATACAGCTCTGTTGTGGAATTGTCTTTCTGTACACTGTGAAGATGTGTTGCTCTCATTGGTTTAATAAAAAACTAAATGGCCAATAGCTAGGCAGGAAGAGGTTAGGCAGGATTTGTAGACAGGAAAAGAACTCTGAGGTGAAGGAGGGCAGAGTCAACAGAAGACTCGGAGAGAAGAAAGATGAACATGTTGTGTTAAAGAAAGAGCCATGTGGTAGAATGTACATAAGAAATATGGGTTCATTTAAGTTGTAAGAACCAGTTAGTAACAAGATTAAGATATAGAATGAGCATTTATAATCATTAATAAGTCTCTGCTTGGTTATTTAAGAGCTGGCTGGTGGGACAGAAATTACACCTACACAACTCCAGTATTTTTCCTTTTGAAAAGTGGGATAAGTATGTCTATATTTTGTGTTCTCAGTTCATGTATTTTTCCTATAGAACATGTAACTACTATGCAAAATGCTTTTTATTGCACTTTTAAAACTTGTTGGGATTTGCTATAACCACTCATAGAAAGTAAGTAAATATAAACAAAACTACTTACTTTTCTTTTTTATTGCAATGAAAAGTGGATAAATTCATAAAACATATGATTCTGCATCTTCCACCTCATTTACTGTCATAAATTCTTTTTTTCATATTTCACTCTGTATTCCTACAATCTTAAAAGGTGGATTTTTCACTTGCTTCATTGGAATGAGAAAGAGCACATGAAAAAGCTTGCCTTATTCAAATACTTATTCTATTTACCATTCAACAACTGACATCTTATTACTCCCTTCAAGAGACTAACTAGCTTCATTAAGGCTTAAACAAGAGTTTCAAAAATTTCTATAAAAGTAGCATTGATTAGTCAAAACAAGGAAAAGAAAATTAGCCTTACTCTGTTAAACATTAACATCTGAGAAAATTACTTAATAACTCTACATCAAAATTTAATTTACATAATCAAACTATGGCAGCATTCCATGTGCTATTCATTTACATTTTTCCTCTCTCATTATGGGAATTAAATAAAATTGATATGATTATACTCAATTTAATTTGCAGTCAAATTTCAAAAATGAAAGAAAGCATTTTTTAAATATTTAAAATTAAATCTTTAAAGACATAACTGTTGTTTTAATTCAGTTAAGTGCATAAACCTAATTATAATAGGATATTTTCAAATACTTTGTTTTCTCCCCTTTAAGAAATATAATGTGTAAGTTACTTCTTCAGTTAATTCCATTTACCTTATTCACTTTTTAACCTGCATTAGAAAATTAATTGGCATTTAGAGCTTGCCACAATTTAGTCAAGCTGTAAATAGAATGCACAAACATAATTTCTCTAGTAATAACGAGGTTTTATTGAAATTCAATAAATCATAAGGAACAATTGCAGTACCATTTATATCATATGAATATATTGTTAATTTTGTATCTCTTTACAGTTGTAAGGATTGTTGACCTTTTACACCTAACAAATCAATATACCATCTAAGTTGTGAATAAATGATAATCCATGGTTGTTATTGCTGAACTTTTGTACCTTTCTTACATGATGAAATGAGAGTGAATCTCTCTTCTCAAAAAGAAGGAACTATAACTGAAAGATAAGTTACCGATTAATTGAAAAGGCAAAGCTGTTGTCTCTAAGAAGACAAAAGTAAAGATATTATAAAACAAAGAGATGGGAGGTTTAGAACACATGCAACACTTTTGTTGGGTTACTATATTTTGTAGGTGGCATGACTCTATTATCTATATTACAATTGCATATTGATGAAAAGTCATTCTACAATCTATGACACAGTGGCAACAATCGAGATACGAAAACTAATAAATTCCTAATTTAAATCCCATCTTATTCCTTAATTGAGCACATTTCTTTATATTTTTCAATTTTAATTTTATTTTATGTAAAATTAGAAAGAAGTATAACAAATTTATAGTCATTTGTAACACTGTAAGAGATAAAACATACAAAAAACAATTAGCTGGCATCTTTGTACCAGTGTAGTTATGAGAGTTTTAGCACATAAATTTTCTAAATAACTTAAGGCACATGGTATTAAGATCCTCGGTTTACAAATGAGAAAAGAAAGTGAGGTCCTGAGAGAAAAAACACATGGACAGTTGTTACACAACTTCTGTGATCAGGAATGCAACCCCCACCCATCTTTCCTGTCACACAGTAGGTTTGAGCTCGGTGCTTTCCATAGAGCTTGGATCATAGTAGGTACTCAAGAAGTGATGACAATTATGGTTTTAGTTAGAAACATCTTCCACAGGCTAATGTTTTGGATACTTGATTCCTGCTGGTGCACTATTCTGAAGGCGGTGGATCCTATAGGAGGTATGGGCTGGCTGGGGGAACTAGGCCACTAAGAGCTGGCTCCAAAGACAGCAATCTCTGACCTCAGTCTATACAAGGTGAACAGGGCACAATGTTATACTCCTTTGCTGTGGATGATTGATTGATAAATAAAACACTGACTGGCCAGTAGCCAGGCAGGAAGTATAGGCGGGACTAGCAGAGAAGAGAATTGAAAGAACAGGAAGGCAGAGAGGAGGAAACGCCAGCCTGCTGTCCAGGGAGCATCATGTAAAGGCAGCAGGTAAAGCTGAACACGTGGTGACATATAGATTAACAGAAATGGGCTGAGTACAAGAGTAAGAGCTAGACAATGGTAGGCCTGAGCTAATGGCCGAGCAGTTTAAATAATATAAGTGCCTGTATATTTATTTTGTAAGTGGGCTACAGAACTGCCAGGGATTGGCTGGACCCGGAGAGAAACACTCTAGCTACACTCCTTCACTGTGTCTGTCATTCTTTCCACATCATGATGACTGTGTCTTTGAATACAATTTTCTCCCTGAAGTTTTCTGTTGGTTATTCCATCAGGGATATGAGGAAAATAATGAAAACACTGAAGCCTTTCATTCTTCCCAAGTATCTTAAAATAAAATGGAATTTAGTCTAATTGAATTTTATTCGTTTTTTGAGACAATGTATTCCTATGTCTAAGGCTTGCCTGGAGCTCACTATGTACCCCAGATTGGTATTAAACTCTTGATGCTCCTGCATCAGTAATCTGAGAACTGAAGTTATAGGCATGTGCCATCATCTAGTTACTGTGCAACAGTAAATATCTTGGAGAAAGGAATTTATTTGAACTTAAGAAAAAAAATTGTGTTTATTATGGAACTAAGACTCAAATAGTATATAATACAAAACTTTCATTACTTTCAATATTAACAAAAAGAAACATTTTTTGAGAAACAAACTATTTAGCAGGAGTTTTACCCTTCGATCTGTGCTTTACAGCCTCCCTTCATGGGAAAAATGTTTGTTGGACAATAAAGTTCTCTGTGCATTGTTACTACCAAAAGCACAGTCTATGGTTATTTACTGACTGTGGTTTGGCTGACTTCTAAGATGATGTCATACTGACAATCCAGGAACAGAAGTCCTCTGTTTGTCTGAACTGCAGACATGAAATTACATACTACCTTCCCATTTGTCTTTCTCAACATCCAAGTATATGCTCTTATGCTCTGCCATGGAAGCAATCTATATTCTCCAGTTATTAATGTATAGCTGTGTTTGAAAAAGTTTTATTATTGTCTAATTGATATTCAGCACTTTATTCTTCTTATTCTGTGTTGTAAAGCTGAAGGTAAGGCAGCAAGGATAAAAAGACAATGTCCCTCTCTGATTAGTTAGCATTTTCTTACAATTTCTTTGAGAATTTTGCACATGAACACACTGTCTTTCTATTATTTCTATTCATACCTCTCCCCTCCACCTTCTATGATTGTCCATCCCTTTTCAAATTCATGAATCTTTTTAATGAGAGAGAGAGAGAGAGAGAGAGAGAGAGAGAGAGAGAGAGAGAGAGACTACTGAGTCAGAATTTGTATAGTCCTTGTTTGCTTGTGTTTAGGGGTTGAGGTCTCTTCTCCAAAACAAAACAATTCTCAGTCTCTCAGCAGCCACTGACAACTTATAACTTTTGATCTGTGGGAGGGCCTTGAGAAATTTTCCTTCATGTATACTGGTAAGTCAATTGGCATTGTCTTTGCCAAAGCTTGTGCAGGCAACCATATTGTTGCAAGTTCATAAATATGACACCCATACCCTACCTAAAAGATACTATCCTGAATGAGCAATTCATATCCTGTGGTTCTTGCTATCTTCCCATATCCTTTCTTTTATAGTCCATGATATTTAGGTGCAGAGATTGTAATAGAGAGTTCCCATTTAGGGCTGGGCACTCAACAGTCACTTACGCTATGCAATTTGACTGCTTGTGGATTTCTCTAGGCATCTCTGTCTCCCGGAGGGGTGGGGATACTGCATTTATTTATGGGTATGCAATAAGTATTTAAAAGATAGTTGGAAACTATTCCACTTTTTAAAAATATTTTTATTTTATAACTAATTTAACTTTACATATCAGCCACAGATTCCCCTGTCCTCCCTCCTCCCACATCCCAGCCTTCCCCCCCCCCCCCCCCCCCCCCCCCTTCCCCCCCCAACCCACCCCCTATTCCTACCTCCTTCCAAGGCAAGGTCTTCCTTGGGGAGTCAGCCCAGTCTGTTGGATTCAGTTGAGGTAGGTCTAGTCCACTCCTCCCTACACCAAGGCTGAGCAAAGAATCTCAGCATAGGCCCTAGGTTCCAAAAAGCCAGCTCATGCACCAAGGACAGGTCTACATTCCACTGCTTGGGGGCCTCCTAAACAGTTCAAGCTAATCAACTGTCTCACTTATCCAGAGGGTCTGGTCCAGTTACATGGGGCTCCTCAGCTATTGGTTCACAGTTCATGCATTTCCACTAGTTTGGCTATTTGTCCCTGTGCTTTTTCCAATCATGGTCTTAATATCTCTTGCTCATACAATCCCTCCTCTCTCTTGCTGATTGGACTCCTTGGAGCTCCACCTGGGGCCTGGCCGTGGATCTCTGCATCTGCTTCCATCAGACACTGGATGAGAGTTCTATCATGACAGCCAGGGTGTTCAGCCATCCGATCACCAGAGTAGGTCAGCTCAGGCACTCTCTCAACCATTGCCAGTAGTCTATAGTGGAGGTATCATTGTGGATTTCTGAGCACCTCTCTAGCACTCTGCTTCTTCCTATTCTCATGGGGTCTTCATTTATCATGGTATCTCTTTCCTTGTTCACCCACTCTGTTCCTGATCCAGCTGGACCTCCCGCTCCCCTAAGCTCTCTTTCCCCTGACCCTTGCCCTCCATTACCCACCTTACCCCCAGTTTGCTCATGTAGATCTCATCCATTTCTCTGTCGCTAGGCGATTCCTGTGTCTTTCTTAGGGTCCTCTTTACTAGGTAGCCTCCCTGGAGTTGTGGGTTGCAGTCTGGTTATCCTTTGCTGTACATCTAGTATCCACTTATGAGTGAGTACATACCATGTTTATCCTTCTGAGTCTGGGTCACCTCACTCAGGATAATTTTTTCTAGTTCCATCCATTTGCCTGCAAACTTCATAATGTCATTGGTTTTTTTCTGCTGAGTAGTACTCCATTGTGTATATATACCACATTTTATTTATCCATTCTTCCATTGAAGGGCATCTAGGTTGCTTCCAGGTTCTGGCTATTACAAATAATGCTGCTATGAACATAGTTGAGCATGTGTCCTTGTGGTATGATTGAGCATTCCTTGGGAATATGCCCAAGAATGGTATAGCTGGGTCTTGAGGGATATTGATTCCCAATTTTCTAAGAAATCGCCAAATTGATTTCCAAAGTGGTTGTACAAGTTTGCATTCCCACCAACAATGTAGGAGTGTTTTCCTTGTTCCACATCCTCTCCAGCATAAGCTGTCTTCAGTGTTTTTGATCTTAGCCATTCTGATGGGTATAAGATGGTATCTCAGAGTCGTTTTGATTTGCATTTCCCTCATGATTAAGGATGCTGAACAATTCCTTAAATGTCTTTCAGTCATTTGAGCTTCTTCTGTTGAGAATTCTGTTTAGCTCTATAGCCCATTTTTTAATTGGACTTTTGGGCATTTTGATGTCTAATTTCTTGAGTTCTTTATATATTCTGGATATCAGCCCTCTGTCAGATGTGGGTTTGGTGAAGATCTTTTCCCATTCTGTAGGCTGTTGCTTTGTCTTATTGATCGTGTCCTTTGCTCTACAAAAGTGTTTCAGTTTCAAGAGGTCCCATTGATTGATTGTTTCTCTCAGTGTCTGTGCTACTGGTGTTATATTTAGGAAGTGGTCCCCGGTGCCAATGCATTCAAGACTACTTCCTACTTTCTCTTCTATCAGGTTCAGAGTAGCTGGATTTATGTTGAGGTCTTTGATCCACTTGCACATAAGTTTTATGCACTGTGTCAGATATGGATCTATTTGCAATCTTCTACATGTTGACATCCAGTTATGCCAGCACCATTTGTTCAAGAAGCTTTCCTTTTTCCATTGTATAGTTTTGGCTTCTTTGTCGAATATCATGTGTTCATAGGTGTGCAGATTAATGTCAGAATCTTCAGTTTGGTTCCATTGGTCCATATGTCAGTTTTTATGCCAGTATCAAGCTGTTTTTATTACTGTAGCTCTATAGTAGAGCTTGAAGTCAGGGATCGTGATGCCTCCAGAGGTTCTTTTATTGTACAGAATTCTTTTGGCTATCCTGGGTTTTTTGTTTTTTTATATGAAGCTGAGTATTGTTTTTTCCAGGTCTGTGAAGAATTGTGTTGGTATTTTTATGGGGATTGCATTGAATCTGTAGATTGCTTTTGGTAAGATTGCCGTTTTACTATGTTAATCCTGCCTATCCATGAGCATGGGAGATCTTTCCATTTTCTGACATCTTCTTCAATTTCTTTCTTCAGAGACTTAAAGTTCTTGTCATACAGGTCCTTCACTTGTTTAGTTAGAGTTACCCCAAGGTATTTTATATCATTTTTGGCTACTGTAAAGGGTAATGTATCTCTGATTTCTTTCTAAGCCCATTTGTCATTTGTATATAGGAGGGCTATTGATTTTTTGAGTTAATCTTGTATCCTGATACATTGCTGAAGGTATTTATAAGCTGTATGAGTTCCTTGGTCAAATTTTTGGGGTCACTTATGTATACTATCATATCATGTGCAAATAGTGAAAGCTTGACTTCTTCCTTTCCAATTTGTATCCCCCGATCTCCTTATGTTGTCTTATTGCTCTGGCTAGAACTTCAAGTACTATATTGAAAAAGTATGGGGAGAGCAGAAAGCTTTGTCTTGTTCCTGATTTTAGTGGAATTGCTTTGAGTTTCTCTCCATTTAATTTGATATTGGCTGTTGACTTGCTGTAAATTGCCTTTATTATATTTAGGTATGTTCCCTGTATTCCTGATCTCTCCAAGACCTTTAGCATGAAGGGGTGTTGGATTTTGTCAAAGGCCTATTCAGCATCTAGGGAGATGATCATGTTTTTTTTTTTCAGTTTGTTTATATGGTGTATTACATTGACAGACTTTTGTATGTTGAACCATACCTTGCATCCCTGGGATGAAGCCTACTTGATCATGGTGGATAATTGTTTTGATGTGTTCTTGGAGTCTGTTTGCCAATATTTTATTGAATATTTTTGCATCAATGTTCATGAGAGAGATTGTTCTGTAATTCTCTTTGTTGCATCTTTGTTTGGCTTGGGAATCAGAGTAATTGTATCTCATAGAAAGAGTTTGGTAACATTCCTTTTGTTTCTATTGTGTGGAACAATTTAAAGAGTATTGGTATTATCTCTTCTTTGAAGATCTGGTAGAATACTGCATTGAAACCATCTGGTCCTGGGCTTGTTTTGGTTGGGGGACTTTTAATGACTCTTTCTATTTCCTTAGTGGTTATTGGTCTATTTAAATAGTTTATCTGGTCTTGATTTAACTTAGGTATGTGGCACCTATCCAGAAAATTATCCATTTCTTTTAGGTTTTCCAGTTTTGTAGAGTAGAGGTTTTTGAAGTATGACCTGATGATTCTCTGGATTTCCTCATTACAGAAAGCCTACAATCTCATGGAAACTTAATAATACTCAACTGAATCACCAATGGGTCAAGGAAGAAATAAAGAAAGAAATTAAAGACTTCCTAAAGATCAATGAAAATGAATATACCACATATCCAAACTTATGGGATGTTATGAAAGCAGTGCTAAGAGGAAAATTCATAGCACTAAATGCTCACATAAAGAAGTTGGAGAAATCTCACACTAGTGACTTAACAGCACAACTGAAAGCCCTAGAACAAGAAGAAGCAACGCCACCCAGGAGGAATAGACGCCAGGAAATAATCAAATTGAGAGCTGAAATCAATAAAATAGAAACAAAGAGAACAATACAAAGAATCAATGAAACAAAGAGTTGGTTCTTTGAGAAAATCAACAAGATAGATAAGCCCTTATCCAAACTAGCCAAAAGGTAGAGAGAGAGGATCCAAATTAGCAAAATCAGAAATGAAAAGGGAGACATAGCAACTAACATTGTGGAAATCCAGAGAATCATCAGGTCATACTTCAAAAACCTATTCCACTTTAACAATGTAATAGTAGTGGGTTTTTCTCTAGGGCCAATGACCTGTCTGGCCATGTGTTTTTATTTATAGTACTAAGTATGGTAGCTCCAATTTTAGCTGTATTTATGTCTAATTAGATAGCTATTGTTTACTCCCAAGATACAAGTGCCACTATGGAAATGTTGGAGATTTTTTACTATTTATAAATTCTTGTAGTTCACAGACTATACACATAAGTAGGACTGTTGATATTTTCCCCTTTCTTGGCTGCTTGTATAGCAAATTCTGACACTGTGAGATCTAGCCTTAGAGAGGTAACTTCTAGGTCAATACCAGCTTGATTCCTCCAAGTCCTATGACAGAAGGATGTGATGTATTCAGCAATAGGATCTTAACTTCATATTCTGGCAGGTAGTGAAGGACAGGGGCAATAGATTATTTTATTTTGAGAGTCTCCTTGACCCCTCTGACCTACAATTTGAAAAAAGGAATCCTTTGCTTTCCACTGGGGTTTTTGATATATAATCAATAACTCCTGAAGAGAATATTACCCTACCATATTTGGTAACTGCATTGAATCTTTCTCTTTCTTTCTACACATACACATACACATATTTTACACACACACACATACACACACACACACACACACATACACACACACACACACACACACGTGTATATATAAAAGGTATGTGGTCTGAAGCTGTGACTTCTTTCAACTGAAATTAAAAGCTTGCTCTTGTAAATATTCCCACACAGGAAGATGAACACAGTTATACTATATTCCTATCTACATCTCTGGAATACATTGCGACATAAATTTAAAACATATTGTTAATTATGCTGTGCATTATATGGGTAGTATTTTCTAAGTTTACATACTAAGAAATTCAGTGCTAACTGTTAATATTTTTGACTTGGTAATTAATATCTCAGATACAATTCTTCAGATTCCTAGTTTAGTTTTTCTGACAAAATACAGCATAAAAATAATTTGGGCTTTATTTCTTGGTACCGTAAGTAATATTTCAATTATTATTTTACTAAGGAAAAGTTTCTTCTTAATTTCTAATAAAAGATATCCATCATATAGTTTTTCCATCATGTTATCTTAAATCTTAATAAAAATAGAGCACTTGGTATTATATGAATGAATTGCCTGCTATCACACTTAGGCTGCAAAAATTTCCATAAAAAGAAACTTTCTCAGCATAATCCCTTAGACTCTGAAAGCTATTATGAATATTTTAGACTTGCCATAGATCTGAGATCAGCAGAATAATTAAAAAGTGAATCAGAGATATCTGGTTTTAGATCTGAGATGCAACAGCTTAGAAGACATTAATCCTTTGCAACAGGAAAAGATTAACAATATGAAAATTAGATATTTGGGGGGGTTGTTTTTTTTTTTTTTTTCGAGACAAGTTTTCTCTGTGTAGTTTTGGTGCCTGTCCTGGATCTCACTCTGTAGACCAGGCTGTCCTCAAACTCATAGAGGTCCACCTGGCTCTGCCTCCCGAGTGCTGGGATTACAAGCATATGCCACCCCTACCCAGCTGATATTTGTTAAACTCATCAGAACTATAACCACAAGTAAAACCATCACAATGCAAACTAGAGTGGTATTTAAATCTTATAAAAGCTGAGGTTTGCCTGGCTGAAGTCTCTAGATCATGCATTACAACAAACAAACTCTTTATTATCTGTTCTGAGATACTTTGAGATCTGGGGTCTTGCTTGACCCTGGAGACATTTTCTCTCTCCTGGTTAGCCAAGTCCTCATTATAGTCAACATTCCACCCCAGCACATATTTCAGTACAAACTTATTGATCCCAAGCTTGTAGCCCAAGTACCTCCTCTGCTGAACTCACATTTTTGGCCACTATTCATCTGCCATAATCACCCCACACCCACACACCGAGAGGTGATGCATTGGCATCAGTGCCCACTGAGATGACTCACACTAGTTGACCATGAAATTGCTTGCTCTTTCATTCTCCTACTCCCTTGCCTCCCAAAGAAATCAAATTTAAAGCTTGTTCTCAGTTTTTTTCCATCCATATTCCTCTAACTAGCCCTGGTGCTTCCTTGGTGACATGAGTGGTTTATACCAGAAACATTGACAAACATGTTTGTGTCTGTCCACAATCTTGGATTTTTCTGAATAACAATTCATAAGTGTTAGCAGTTATGAGGATGACAATTTGTCATAAAATTCACCTCCCTTGGTCGTTTGGCTGAGCGGAATGCAAGTTATTTATTCAGATCTAAATTACTAATTAACTCTCATATCACAAAGCACATAGGACCCACATCTCTCTCCTCTCCTCTCTCTCTCTTTCTCTCTCCATACACACACACACACACACACACACACACACACACACACACTTATAGAATGAATACAATTAAAGAGGCTGCAGAAGAATTCAAGAGGTTTCAGAGGCAGGCTGAGAAGGATTCTGTATAGATAAGGTAATGAGACACACCATTCCTGAGAGAGAGTTATGCTGGAACTGAATGTGGAGCTAGCTGCTGGTCAGATTTGAGATGGAAGATGCAAATTCACTTTGTAAGGCATTCACTGAACCAGGTCAGGAGCAGAGAATAGCAGGTTAGGTTGAGACAGAGTAGGAGGATGCTGTCCTAGGCAGTGAGCCAAACTGAGTCAGGGGTTCCTGTCCTTTTGGAGCCATATCATTCCAAGGTTAGGTGTTCATCAGTTTACGGGGCCCAAATGAGGGGTTACGCCTTCCTTCTCCCTAGTGTGTCTGGTAAATTGTTGGACCTGTTTTTTTTTTTTCTGATATGATTTTAATACACTTATGTACCCCTACAGCGGGGGCTCCTGTGGCACATCAGATATCCTGCATATCAGATATTTACATTATGATTCATAATAGTAGCAAAATTGAAGTTATAAAGTAACAATGAAATAATTTTATGGTTGGGGGGTTACTACAGCATAAAGAACTGTAGTAAATATTCACAGCATTAGAGAGGTTGAGAACCCATGCCCTACAGTTTCAATTTTTCCAAATCAATGGAAAAAGTGTCTCCCTTTCTATTCCCAGGCATTTATTCGTCTGTGTTAGACATGTGGTGCCTGACAATGCAGTAAATGAGTTTACCCAGAGACTGGAATCATTCCTTTTCCTCAAAATAGAATAAAGAAACTGCTGTAAAATGAAGTATTCTGGCACAGTGCACATTCTGAAAAAAAATACTTTACATACTATGAGGTAACCTTCAATAGGGCAGAGCTGGTATTACTGCCCTCATTCCTGCTTGATGCTTGGCATAATCATGCTTTTCCCTGTAGGAATTGTAACCATTGCTTCAGTGGCTGCTGCCTCCTAATTCGTTGGTCTTTCAGTGTCTCAAATATTATTGTATCACTATACTGAGTATTTTATAACTTATTTTTATTTTTAATTGTGTCTGTTAAATTATGAATGTAGGTATGTGATTGGATAAGTACAAGTGCCCAAGAAGGCCAGAGGCACAGGAACCCCCAGAGCTGGAGTTACCGGTGGTTTTGAGCCTCCCAGTACGGGTGCTTGAAGCTAAGCTTGAATACTCTGAAAGGTCAGTTAATACACTTAACTACTGAGCCATCTCTCCAGCCCCTAATATACTATTCCATTTAAGCCAAAAGCTGCTAAGAACCCTTAAATAATAGTTTTTGATAGATTGTTAGCAATAGTCATAGCAATAGTAATAGTTTGAAAGCAAGAATCTCCTGGGAGCCAGTTCTTGGTGGGGCAACTGCATCTATGAGGGTTTTACCTGTGGGGATCACATTAGATTCTCACAATGAAGAGCCAAGATGGATCTCTAGCAGCTTCATCAGAAGGAAGGCTACTTTGAAACAGGGCAAGGCCTTTTCCATAATCAAAGCCTTACTAGGGAATGCCATTTCTTTAAATATGCTGTAGTTCACATGTCTCCTCAATGTAGTCAGTGAAAGAGAAAACTAAGAAAGGAGGTCACTTGTAAGGACACAGCCTCAGGAAAACAGATTTAGTCAGAAAATGTACCCTTTCTCTTCCATATTTCACCAGGGCACTGAAATGCACCGCAATAACAGTATAGTGCCATTTCAGCGACATCTGAGGACACACACTCTATCCAGATAGGACGTTTCAGGAAAGCCCGGGACTAGAGGAAAGGTAAGAACAAAGGCACTACAGGAAGAAATTTAAAGCCTGTGGCTAACATTAGACATAATCTATGCACCATGCAGATTAAAGTAAAATCCAACCCCAGGTGCCTATCAGCCTCAGCTCCATTTGCCCCACATAGTATACAATTTTCAATAAAAAAATTGTGAGTCATTTTCAAAGGTGAGGGAAAGCAAGCTTCATAACTGTAATCAATAGGATAGAGATCCACAATTACCACAGTGAATTTCAATTGTTATTTTGATGTGAAGAGATCTAATGTGGATAGCTGATAGTAGATAGCATTACACATGGAGGGTTGGAACTCCAAAAAGAAAAGGGAACCCTTAGCATTAACTGTTAATATATTTTCAATATTTTTCTCTTGTTTTTAAGATTATAAGATAATTACATCATTTCGTCCTTCTCCTTTTCCCTCCAATTCCCTTATATAACTCTCCTTGCTCTTTCAAATTTGTTTTTTTTTCACTAATTGCTATTATATGCATATATATGCATGTAATATATACATGTTATACATACATTTTCTCTACACCCACACACACACATATATATATATATACATATATATATATTTGGTTACATGTGAGGACACAGCCTCAGTAAAACAGATTTTATCAGAAAATATGTATGTCTTATATGCATATATAATATATACATATCTATATCATCTTTATCTATTTCTATATCTATATCCATATCATCTATGTATTTCTGAATATAACCTGATCAGTATGGGTAATGTTATTTGTGTGTGTTTTTTCAGTGCTGGCTCCTTGGTATTGGATAACCAGTTGATATAATCTTCCCTAAGGAAGACAGTTTCTTCTACTCTCATTATTTCTTAGTTGCCTGTAGTTCTTTGGGTAGGGTTGAGGTCTCTTGGGCTTTTTTCCCATCCACTTTGACATGCCTATTGTTGTCCTTGCTCAGCTTACATTGATGCAGTTGTATTGGTAAGAGTTTATGGTTGTTGTTTCTGACATTACTAGGAGACACAGCCCCATGACACACTTCCTGATCCTCCAGCCCCTACACTCCTGCTCCTCATCTATAAGTGTCCCTAAGCCTTAGATGCAGGAACTGAAGATTGGAGAAACCCAGGTTAGACCTTGAGAAGCAGGTTTGAACTCAGACAAACAGTGGCTTTCTTCAGACATAATATTCTTAATGGCAGTACAAATGGTGCTTAAATTTTACTGCCCATCAAGGTCACTGGAAGGCATATTAATACACAGATTTTTTTCCCCTTTTCAAGAGTTTCTGATTCATTACAGCTAGAGTGTGGCTCGACATGTTGCATTTCTGACATTTCTCCAGGCAAACTTCAAATTGCCAATACAGGCACTGCTCTGAGAATCACGGCACTGTACTACACACTACCTCTCTGTGTTTTGTGTTTTTTAAACACATAGGAATACTTTTAAGTTGTCTGTCTTTTCTGGGGAGAGGACTAGGCCAAAATGAATGATAGGCCTTGAGAAACCTTTCGTGATTGAAAATATTTTAATGATCTCACATTCTGTCCCCCACAATCAAAAAATAAGAAAAACAAAAATATTTTGGAATGCTTTGGAGCATACACATACTTAATATTTCATGATTTTTTTTCTGGTAATTGTATTCAGGATATTTGTTTACCATTCCTCTATTATTCGTGAAAAAACCTTAACTTTCTAAATATTTGATTTAATGAAAATACAATTTTTGACTCTGGAATTCTAGGGCACATAACAACTTGAGTTAGAAGCAGAAGGGGCCTTACATACTCATCACATGCTCTTGCTTCTTATTGATTCCATGAATTTCCTCTGAAGACCACACAACCCTTTGTTCTCCTTTATAATGTGTCCTAGATTAAACCTAAAGGTTTCTCCGGAATCCCGTAAATGACAGTTCAAGATCCAGCACTAACGACCAATGTGCATCAGATCAGAAGCCTGCTGCAGCCACTCTATGGCATTCCCACGGCTTTCTGTTAATAAAAAGGAGAAAATAAAGGAGAACTCTGCCAGCAGTCCACTAATCATGAATCTGTGCAACACTGACAGTTAATCTCCTCTTCCTGTTAATAGATGCAGGTGCCTAGGGGGCTTAACATTTTCCTACCGGCTTATTAAGAAGAAAAAGATTGAAGCAGAGGGAGAGATGGATAATTGCACAGCTTGCAGCTGTAGCAGCATCACTTCAAGGAGGAAGCTCAAAGAGAAGGGAAGACCATGTGGAAATTCCTTATCAGCCATGCCAACAAGTTGTCTACAAAGCAAATCTACAGCAAGTCATTTTGCATGTGGAAGGGTGAGGTAGGAGGATTTCTATGAGGTTGAATGAAGTGTTGACTGCATAGTCATCCTGGGCTACAGAATGAGACACTGTTGCAAAAATAATAAAAACAATAAAAATTAGCAAGGCACTTTGGTGACTTCATCAGTATTTGTATGTTCAATTAAAAATTCATATAAAATTTCTCTCAGTAGCCTTTTGCACTTTTTAAGTCACTGTTCTAATCTCCATGAACACGCCATTGAACATACACTGCAAATTTACAAAATGAGCACCAAGAGTCTCTGGCTTTGCAAGATTCATTGTAGTTACCAGTTCAAGAATTCATTAAACCTTATATTGCTCAGGTGTTTTGTGAGCATATGAAGACATGAAGGTTGTGATACAGAAAGGGTATATGTATGTGTGAATTCTAAATTCTATGTGACTTTTGAGGCTTTCATTTTTTTCTAGTTTAGTTTCGAACTAAGTGGATAGTTATTCTTTACTCTTAAAATAATTTCCCCAACAAAGGAAAGCATTACCTTGAAAATAACTTTAGCTAAAGAAGAAAATAAGAATTTATATAGCATAGGGCAAGTCTTGCACATTAACTGAAATCATTACTTAAAAACTTCACCAGTAACAACATTCTACAGTAACTGTTAGTCAACGCAAATATAGTTCTACA
>CABHPQ010172298.1:0-20147 GCA_902168405.1 Peromyscus aztecus | reverse complement strand
TGGCTGATTATGCTCCAGCCCATTCTAGCCTTGCCAAGAATTGCATAGACATGTAATTCCCAATAGCTAATATTTTCCTGTTTAAAATGGTTAGAAATGCCTCTTTCCCCTATTCAAAAGTTTCTTTGGTATACCTGTCTAATGCCAAATCACTTTAAAGGCCTCAACTTAAATGTCCATTCATCTAGGAAATCTCTGTCATCTGAAGATAGACCAAAAAGATGATATTGCAGAAGGAGACTTGGTTTTCTCTGTTATGCCTTCAGAGTAGCCTGCGTATACTGCCATCCTCATAGACGAGTATGAGCTTTTCCTTGTGTTTCCCTTCTTCCTTACAAGACTTCCCACTGCTGCTCTAGGAGATCATTCATTATAGGCACTTTTGCGTCTGCTACTTAATAATCTTCATTATATGTTAAATTAATAAATAACTAAATGGATGGATGGATAAGAATAGTATGAACAGACTTTCAAACTGAAGTGAATAGGAATGTCTTTAGTGAGCCAGTTCTGTTCAGACATAGCTTGTCATTGGGTTAGAGGGACATATTTTAGATTTTGTTTCTTGTTTCTCTTTTTGTGTGCTTGCTTGCTTGCTTGTTTCGAGACAGGGTTTTTCTGTGTAGCCCTTGCTGTCCTAGAACTCACTCTATAGACCAGGCTATCCTCCAACTTACAGAGATCTGCCTGCCTTTGCCTCCCGAGTGCTGGTATTAAAGGTGTGCACCACTATAGCCTGGGCTCTTCTTTCTTTTCATATCTTCCTACTAAGAAAACTTTCAGATAACTCCTATAACTGACAAGAGACACATACTTGTAGCTAGAGTTTTCCAGTCCTGCCTGGCCCACAGTCAGGACAAACCTCTCCACCCGCCAGTCCCACAGCCACTCAGACTCAACCGAGTAAACACACAGAAACTTATATTGCTTACAAACTATATAGCCATGGCAGGCTTCTTGCTATCTAATTCTTCTATCTTAAATTAACCCATGTCTATTAGTCTATAAGATGCCACATGGCTTGTGGCTTACCAGTATCTTTTACATGTTGCTTGTCATGGCGGCAGCTGGCAGCATCTCTCTGACTCAGCCTTCCACTTCCCAGAATTCTCCTCTCTCCTTGTCCCGCCTATACTTCCTGCCTGACTACTGGCCAATCAGTGTTTTATTTATTAACCAATCAGAGCAACACATTTAACATACAGAACATTCCACAGCACATACTGGAATTTTTAAACTTTCCTTTGTCTGAAACAGCACAGGGAATATATGATTACAGTGGTATTTTCCCCAGATTTACCTTCATGACCAGAAACTGAAACAAAAGTAGAGAAGTGCACTCCTCTGACCACCACATAAAATGATACTACCATATAACAGGAACAATGCCAAGATGGTATTTACTCTGTATACTGAGGAGAAAACTAAAAGCGAATTTTAAAACATAGGTTTTACATTTATTAAATAGTTATAGTTAATGGTAACATGTAATATAACATGTAATATACACAAAATTACCCATATCTAATTGGATATGTTTCATAAATAGTCAAATGATTTAAATTTTGACCTGCTTAGTACATATATAACATTATCTCCAACAATTTAGGAGTGCACACTTTTTATAATGCACAAGAAACATCTGTTAAGCCAGTCATATGCTAGGTCTCAAAGAAGGTGTCAACAAATTTCAAAAGTTAAAATCATACTGAATAAAGTCTTTAATCACATGGAAATTAACCAAATCAATGACAGAAAACTAGGCTATCCCCAAGTAATTGTAAGGTAAGCCATGTATTTCTAAGAAAGAATTCACAGTGTGAATTAGAAAATATCTTGAATGAAATAATAAGAAAATATTACATATTGCAGGCATCAAAAGTATAAGCAAGAAAAGCTAAAATAGACAAATGGGATTGCATCAAACTAAAAAGCTTCTGCATGTCAAAGGAAACAATAAAAAAAGTGATGAGACAATCTACAGGACTGGAGAAAATATTTGCAAATAATACATTTGATAGGAGATTAAAATTTAAATGTGTAAGGAATTCAAACAACTCGAGAAAGCAAATAACCTGATCTTTAAAACTGACAAAGGACCCGAAGAACACTGCTCAAAAGGAAACATAAATGGCCGATGCTTATCAATAAACTAAAGGTACAAGTGCTGGGGAGAGTATAAGGGAAAAAGAAATGCTTAGTCACTACTAGTGGTAATGGGATTTAGTACAGTCTTTACAGAAACTCTATGATATTTCCTCAAAAAGCTAACGGTAGGGTTGGGGAGATGACTCAACAGGCTTGCAAGAAGACAGGAGGTCAACTCCTCAGAATCCATGTAAATGACAGGTGGGCATGGTGGCCTGCCTGTAATTCTAGCCTTGGAAAGAGGAGACAAGGGATCCACGGAGCAAGCTGGCTAGTGAGACTAGTATCAGCAAGCTCTGGGTTTGATTGTGAGACCCTGCCTCAAAACAATAACATGCAGGCATCACATCACAAAGCAAAGCAAAGATATGAATATGGGAAAGGAACTTGGGGAAGGGGGAGTAAAAGGGTGGAGGGAGATAAGAGAGGGTGAGAGTTACAGTAATCAGAATGATATATATGTATGTATTATGTATGTGTATTGTATGCATGAAGTTGTCATTGAACAAATTTAACAAAGATTTTTAAATAAAAGAATAAAGTGAAGGGTTGGTAGAAGATTCAGTTTGCAACAGCCACACTGGTGGCTCACTGTGTAACAGTTTCCTCAGAGACTGAACTATTCTATTCTGCAGGGAAGTTTCTTAAGAAGGAAGCTAAATTACTCAAATCACTTCAGGAAGTTCCTAAAACTGACCAGATTCACTAGACCTCTTCCTGTAAGCAATAAAAACTGAGAGTCACCCTCAGATGGAAGAAAGCTGTTCTGCAAAGAAGACTCTCAGCCAAGCCAAGCTACACAAAAGACTCTGAGACCAGACGAACTGTCTGGAAGAAGTAGAAGCCAACTGAGCTGCCTGGAAGAAGTTTAGACAAACTGAGGCACCTGAAAAGGACACTTTCCAACCTGTTTTGCTGCCTGCAGCTCCACGGTCCCAGCTTTGTGACAAATTGATAGCCACCATCATGCTAATTGACAAAATCTCAAAGAGTTCTCACTAAGATTAAGAACAGAAAAGGGCACCCACTCATCCCATTCCTATTCAATATATTGCTTGAAGAAGATACAAATATGAAAAGAAGTCAAAGCATCACTATTTGCAGTTGATATGTTTCTACACATGAGACAGCCTAACAATCACCAAAAATTCCTAGAGCTGGGAAACACTTTTAGCAAAGTGGTAAAATTACCATATAAAAATCAGTAACAACTTTCTTCTATACCAATGACAAACATAATAAAAAAGAGATCAGGGATATAATACAATTCACAACAGCCTCAAGAAAAAAATGGATACATTGGAATAAACCTAACCAAGGAAGTGAAATAATTCTATAGTTTTAACTTTAAAACACTAAAGAGAAAAATTAAGGAAGTCACTAGATGATAGAAAGGCTTCTCATCCACATGGATTCATGGGGTTAATATTGAGAAAATGGCTATCCTACCTATAGTAATCTATAGAGTCAATGAAATCCCAATCAAAGTGCCAAAGTTATAAAAGACCACAGACAGACAAAACAATCCTGGACATAAGAATACTGCTGAAAGTCTCGTCATACTCAACTTCAAGCTGAACAACAGAGTCATAGTAATAAAAACAGTATGGTACTGACACAAAAATCAATGGAGTAGAACAGAAGACCCAGAACAAATCCAGACAACCACAGCCACATGATTTTGAACAATATTACACATCAGAAAAAAAGACAGTTTTTCCAACTAATGTTGATGTGGAAACTGGATATGCACATGGAGATGAACGAAACTTGGTCTTTATCTTTCACTCTGCATAAAAATCAACTCCAAATGGATCAAGACCTCACTGGTGGACCTGAAACTACTAGAAGATAAGGCAGTACACTTTAAGATACAGACACAAGTAAGGGTTCTCTGAACATGACTTCAGTCCTTCAGGAAATAAGGCCAACAAAAACAAATGGGGCCTCGTCAAATCAAAATCTTCTGTACTGTAAAGGAAAATGCTAATGAGCTGAGGAGACAGCCTACAAAACAGGGAGAAAATGTTTGCCAGCTGCATGTCTAACAGAGGATTGGTGTTACACAAAGAACTTTAAAAATAAAACATCAAGAAAATGGAAATTTGACTTTAAAACGGTCTGTGGAACTGAACAGAAAGTTATCAAAACAAGAAACACAAATTACACACACAGATACACACACACACACACACACACACACACACACACACATATGTGTGCCAAATATATTCATATATATGTTAATATTCAACATTCTGAGCCATCAGGGAAATGCAAAATAAAACTACTCTGAGATTTCATCTCTAGTCGGGATAGCTATAATCAAGAAAACAAATGCAAGCAAGTGCATGAAGAAAGGGGAACTTCTATACACTATATGGTGTGATCGTAAACTGGTGCAGCCACTGTAGAAATCAGTGTGGAGGTTCCTGAAAAGCTAAAAATAGAACTGCCATATGATCCAGCTATTCTACTCCTGGGCATAGACCCAAGGTGTTTGAGGTAGCATTCATTGTGTATGTTGCAATGTCGTGCTCAGCAGACACACTCCATGTTCAGGACCAATGCTACTGTAATGCTATGCTTTGCAACATGACAACATGCTGGGAGAAACATGCCAAACTGCACATCTGATTCTGAATTAAAATTTGATTATTTTACATTCATAAAACTATTACTGTTCCCATTTTTCTTTCTTTTTTTTTTGAAACTTCCATATTTAGTTATGAGAGCCAATTGGGGTCATGAACTTTAGTCTAAGAAGTTGGGAACCAGAACACATGTCTATGTACTAGGCATAAAGAAAGTTCTTAGTCACATAAGGGCTTAAAGCCAATGTGATAGGTGTCCTGAAGGGGAGGTTGGGTGAGAGGTAGCCTGCAAAGGAAGAAATGGAGGCTGGAGCAGGAGAAATGGTGGAGGGGGTCTTGAGCCTTAATGAAAATATAAGGTCATTAACAGAGGAATGGGTAGCAGAGGATGTCTAATCTAATCTACTTAGTAGGTGATAATAAATGTCATTCAGTAGATGATTCTGGACACTGGCTTCAGGCATGCAGTATTTAACCCTTACCTCTATATGGGCATGTAGGACTTCTCTAGGGGAGCAAGCTTAGGGAGAAGAAACCCAGAGCAAAGTCACAGTAGGAGCTCAGTGAATAGGAAATTCAAGCGCCTGTGAGGGAAAGAAAGAATTGAAGGAGGGAGGAGGGATTGGAAACATGAACATCACCTAGAATCAGGGCTTTGGGAGCATTAAAGCCAGAAGCAACAATTTCTTATGAAGCATTCTTTATTTACTTATCCACATGTCTTGTGTGCTCCAAAATCCCTTTAAAATGACAAAAACTGAATTCATTCTCCCAGCGGCTAGTTCAATGGCAGGAGAAAAAGAGGAAGACCGAAAAGACCAAAAGGGAAGTTAGGGGGATGGTGGAAGAGATGAAAACAGTTGGACATGTGCTTAGGAAAGAGTGCTTCAAGAGAAGGGCAGAAGTAGGCAGATGCCAGATCGCATGGTCAGGGGGTAAGCAAAGCAGCAGGAAGGCAGTGGACACAGAACGCTGCTTCACAAGATTGGTGAAGCGATTCAGAAGCATGGGAGAGCCAGCGACTGTTTCTCGTTTCTTACTTTCATTATGTTTACGGTGATGGGAATACTATTTGAGATAGAATTCTGTGGTTTTCCTTCTGATATTAAAAGCATTCCATCAATTCTGTCCTTAGTCAAAAGTCTTTTGGGCGCTATGTTATTTGTTTTGCCTAGATTCTTAAGCCCTTGGAAGAAATTAGAGGAAGAATTTAGTCAATTGATCTCCTGAAGAAAAATAAAGACATCGGTGGAAGCACAGAATTGGGGGAGGGGAGAAAGGGAGGCAGTAGGAAGATGCTACATACAGAGGTGGGGAGGGAAGGAAGGATGGATGGAAGGAGAGAGAGAGAGAGAGAGAGAGAGAGAGAGAGAGAGAGAGAAGCATCTATGTAACACAGAACCCACATGGGTTCAGCAAAGCCTCCTCTATGTTATGGGAGTGTTAAACAGTAGCAAGCCAGCATGACCCATGACCAAGAGGGCAATTATGACTATTCCTCAGATTCATCAAGCCTTCCCTCTGTACATGACCCATCAGGAGAAAAGGCAAATCCTAAAAAGCATTTCAATTGGTTGTTTCTGACCACACATGCAGAATGGGACTTGGAGTCAGAGATTAGGAGAGAGACAGCTCTGTCATTGGCTCAGGTTGTGGTCTGACATCTACTGAAGCAGACATGTAGGTGAGAAGAGGGAGTGATAAAGCCCGCATGGGGTAGGGATAAAGAAACACCATGCTCATCCATCATAATGTGAACCTTACCTCGAAAGATGTTCAATGCATCTGCCTGACAGAGAGGAGAAGGCAAAGTGGAAGAGTTAAAATGAAGGGAAATATCCTTAGGTTACCCCTATTTTTAAGAGGAATTTGGAGTCAAGCTCCTGAAAGAAAGAATAAAAAAGCTTAGGACAACAACCTTGTGCATTGTTTACAAAGATAAACCAGTATGTACACAGGTGATCCTCTAAGAGCAGCCATCTTCCAGAACATGCAGTCTGCAGGGCTGAGGACTGGAGGGTGAGTATGCATTTGTACACAGGTGATCCGCTAAGAGCAGCCATCTTCCAAAACATGCAGTCTGCAAGGCTGAGGACTGGAGGGTGAGTATGCATTTACACATAGGGTTATGTATGTGCTTGGATTCTGCCTGGTTCAACAAGGGAAAGCAGTTGTTTGCTGGGCATCCTGAAGACCAGCAAACAAAAACAAAAACGAAAGCAACAACAAATCAGAAGAGAAAATATTTACGAAAAGGAGTTTCACACTCAAGACAAGGCAGACAACACTACAATGCTTCCTCTTCCGGCCAGTGCACAGTCACCTACACAAAGGATCAGAGGAGGCTGACAGCTGGAGTGTTCTGTGGGAACCCGCAGAAAACGTAAGGGGAATGATGGAGGGGAAGCCATCAGCCTCCCAGGCCACTGAGCTTTGTCAGATGGGCTGAAATCAAAGTGGGGTGAGAAACTGAAGAGAACAAGGGAGCCACAAAACACATCACCGTAACAACTCTTTTACTCTCATTCTGTCTCTAGGAAGGTGGCTTAAGAAAATGGACAGTACTACAAAAAAAAAAAAAAAATAGATTTGTGTTCCAGGATGCTCAGCATTGTGGTCTTTAAAATTTAAAGCCATCTTAAATGTACAGCAATAAAGAATTCTTAAATAACCAATAATGTTCATATGATAGGCTACTATATGTCATGTTTTTGAAGTCTCTCATTAAAAAAAATGTTCAGTTAAAAGGGTATAAATGATATACCAATTGACACAAATTTTCTAAAACCAAGTAGAAATTAATATATTAGACTAAAATTCATCAAAAATATTTATTAACTGTGTCTATCTCTGGTGAGATAATGGCTTGAATTTTCTTTGTTCTGCTTTTCCATGTTTTCCAAATTATATTCAATAAAAATATATTGCTCATATAATCAGTTTCCCTTAAAAATAAGTAAATAATGCAGGGCAGATTCACAAGCATTAAAAGAATTTGAAGTAGGAGAAAGCACAAGTGGCTAGGAGACAGATGTTAAACTTGAGCACTGTTGCTCATGGTTTTGTTGACATTGCCATTGGCAGAAACATCCCCTAGACTCAGAAGTTAAGTGTCTTCTCATTGCTGATGGCTTCAGTGTGCCAGATAAAGACAACAGAGAAGGAAAAACATGTTACTCTAATGCTGTCACAGGTACAGCTAAGATGTGATGGATGGATCTCTCTGAAGATATTATTACATTTAGCAACTTCCTTTGTCACTTTTATCTCCTTTGGAAAATTCATGTGTTTGTTGGAGGGGGTGTGCATATGTGTGTTTGTGTGTGCACTGGTGCCTGTGTGTCTTTATCGGGGAGGCCAAGGGTCAACCTTGGCTATCATTTCTCAGGCACTGTTCACCTTGTGGGTGGGTTGGGGGGGTGTCTGTTGTTGTTGTTCTCTCTCTAGAATCAGAGGCTTACCAATTAGTCCAGGCTAGATAGCCAGTGAGCTCCAAAAATCTGCCTGTTTCTGCCTCTCCAGCACTGAGACATTGGGATTATAAGTAGACACTACCAACTTGCTTTTTTTTTTTTAATGTATGTATTGGATGCCAAACTCCATTCCTCGTCTTTAAACAGCAAGCATTTACAGGCTGAGCTACGGCCCAGGCCCTCCTAGAAAGTTCTTGGTGTAATGCATCTAGATCCTAAGCCACCACAAACTCAAATAGTTGTATTTTCCCATGACGTACCATGATTATTATTTTTCATAATAATGTATACCACTGAATATTGGGACATTATTAACCAAGTGTTTTCATGTGCTCTTCAGGGTTGCTTGTTTAGCTTTTTAAAAAAATCTTCTAACTGTATTTTCAAGTAGTTATGTAATGTAAGGGCCTCAGTCATCTAAAATATTCAATTAACCAGAGGTTCCCTCTGTCACTCTCCAGCAATGCTAAATGAAGAAGACTTTACACAAATCTGTCATTTCTTAATTAATTTAGTAGCTGGTTGCTACATGTGAGCTTAAAACTAATTGTTCTTATCCTTATTTGAAAACATCTTACTCTTGGGCTGAATGCATGCATCCAAATAGAGAAAGAAAATACTCATCTGTGCTTACTGGTCTCCTTCAAATTCATGAAACTGAGAGAGCCTATTTGGAGCATGCTCTTCATACTGGCCAACAGTCCGAGTACATTTCCCTAGGCCACTTACTATTCTATGCTCCCAGACAACAATTCTGTATTACCTCCTTTCTCGTAAATCTCCCAACACTTCTGCCCCCATCTTCACTCTCAGCAGTTGGCCTTGATTGCTATTTCCCTGAGGAAAAAAAAAATTAGAAGAGAACTTCCACAAGCTCCCACCTCTGTCTCAACCTCCACCTGCCCACCAACATCTGGGCTCATATAGAATGCCTTCTATCCTGTTACCAGGAATGAACTTTCTATGTTCCTGTCTTGTCTAAATTCTACAGGTGTTCACTAAACCCCAGGTCCTTTTAAACATTCAAAAGCATTGCTCTGTTCACTCTCTTCAGTCATTTTTCCCTTTGATCACTCCATCAGCATACACACACACACACACACACACACACACACACACACACACACACACGAGCTGATATTTCACATTTGTTGCCCTCCGGCTTCAAGTTCTATTTATTTACTTATTTACTTACTTTCTTATGTTACTATGTTGAGACCAGGTCTTAGTTTGTAGCCTAGACTGGCTGGAATTCTCCATGAAGCCCAGGTTGCCTTAAACCTCTGATCTTCTTGTCTTCAGCCTCTTGAGTGCACAGATCACAGGTTTGTGTCACTGTACCTGGCTACCCTTTTCCTTACAGCAGCTCCTCAAAAGAGTTACGCACATTCATGTCTCCAAAATCTGTTCTCTCTAAAGCCTCCTGTGTCAAGGATTGCCTCTCCTTGTGTCAAAACTGCTCTACACCAATGGTGTCCACATTGCTAAAGCCAGTGGTCAACTCTTCAGTGATGCTTAATACCATTTTCCCTTGTTTTTTAAAAACTCACCCAGTCTAGTTTGTGCTGTTCATGTATTCTTGGTTTTGTGGCTATCCACTAGAGCATGGGAAGTCTACTAGGGGCCATCACACCCCTGAAGAAAACTGACTCTCCCTCTCCAGTGCAATCAATCACCACTAGCTCCTCAGCCAGGGATGGGATTCCATGTCCACCCTCCTTACACGTCTTGTGCAGGATGTCATAACCACCATGAGTTTATATGTGCAACTGCTCTGCTCTGTACAAAAACCATTGTTTTATTGTAGTCATAAACTGCCTCTGGCTCTTACAATCTTTCTGCACCCTCTTCAGCAATGGTCCCTGAGCCTTGGGAGCAGGGAGTGTGATATAGATATCCCATTTTGGACTGTGCACTCCATAGTCTCTGATTATGAGCACCTTGAAATTAGAGGGTCCCTCTTTATCATCATTTATTGTAAAGAGAATCTTCTCTGACGAGGATTAAGAGATGCATTAACCTATTGGCGTACTGGTAAGTCATTGGAAGTTGGTTTAATACTAGGTTCATTTAGCAGAATAACAGTAGTAGATTCTCTTCTAGGGCCTATGGCCTGTCTGGCTACAGTTTCTTGGCGCAGAAACAGCGGGTATGGCTTCTATCTTGTGGAGTGGGCTTTAAATCAAATCCTAAGGTAGGTGGTTGCATTTATAACATCTGTGCCGCTATTACACCAGTGCACCTATCTTGCCAGGGTGATCGTTATTGTAGCTCACAGGGTTTATATCTGATTAAGACTCCACTAGCCCCATTAATAAAAAGGGGTAGATAGTTCTGGGGGGGGGGGCCTTAATTTGCAGAGATGTTGTCTAAAATAACCCATCTCTTCTCTAGAGGGAACTTTTAACCTCACCTTTGTAATCTTAGCACAGAGCACAAAGGCTCCTGGCTCTACATCGGACAGGCCTTCTGAAAGTAATGTCAAGGATTATCTAAAGCAATAGTTTGTAAGCACATGACATTGCTGAGAGCGTCAGAGTCAACTGGCCAATTTACTCCTGTTTCTGCCATCATACTACAAATGCCAAGCATCCAAACTTGAGACATGGACATTTGTTCCTTCAATAAAACACCCAAGTGATCCTAATGAGTGTACCATATACGAGCATCACTGCCTGCCTTGCATGGCTGGGGGATCCCTTCACTCTACATCACTGTCGACAGAATGTTCTCCAGGGAGTCATGGGATTCTGCCACTCCCCAACTACAATAAATACTCTCCAGGTTTCCATTCCTTCACTAAGGATTTACTAAGATCCTAAGACATGCCCTGTGATGGGTGTCTACTTTACAGCAATGAGAAAAGCAGATGTGGTGTGGTCTGTTCTGTCACTGAGCTCGAAATCTAAAGGTATGAGGAGACAAAGGAAGTGTATTGAGCACATAGAAACCTGAATTTCTGTGTATTGTGGGATCTGTAAAGAAAATAGTAGAGCATTTAAGATAGTGTGACTAATGTGTCAAATATTGGAGTCCTAGAGTTGTCAAAGCAATGACATTCCATTTGGGATTTAAATGACGGATGCCAATTGGGAGTACGGGCAATCAAGAGGAACAGTGACTGTGCATAATCTGCTGCAACAAGGAGGCTCATTTCTTGTGCATAGTCGTTCTTAAGCTCTGACTTCCAGTCCCACTGCAGAGTATGCTTTCAGTCACTGGGAAAGAAGCAGTCAGAATCAGAAGGGAGGCCACAGATTGGGATAGACCTCTAAAAAACTCCAGACCTGGATATGGAGTTATTTATTACCTGTTTTTAGTCTGGGGTTTCTCTCTCTCTCTCTCTCTCTCTCTCTCTCTCTCTCTCTCTCTCTCTCTCTCTCTCCATGTGTGTATATGCACATGTGTACACATGCTTGCCTGCATTTTTGTGTCTGTGTGTATATTGTGCATAGTGTATGTGTGGCATGTGCAAGTGTGCATGCCTATGTATGTGCATGAAGAGGCCAGAAGAGGATACTGAGTATCTTACTCTGTAATTCTCCAACTAACTCCCTTGAGAATGAGGTCTTTTACTGAACCTGGACTTCATTATTTTTTAACTGGAGTCGCTGGTCAGTATGTTCTTGGCTCCATCTGTCACACACACACACACTGCTGGGACTACAGGCATGTGTGGCCACGCTGATCCTTTATGTTGGTAATGGGAGTTTGAACTCAGGTCCTGTGACATACCTGACATTTACATGGATGCTGGGAATCTGAACTCAGTCTTCATGTTTGGGAAGCAAGTGCTCTTACCCACTGAATCATCTCCCCATACCAAATCATTCTAACATGTAAACAATTTTGCAAGCCACTATTTAGAGGAAGAAAAAAAAGAAATCTAAGTGGATCAACAAAGATAATCCATGGAGGGATAAAATAATCTGTGTGTCTTGTACGCCTCTGTTGGAAAGCAAAGACGAGCTGGTGAAAACTGAACTTAAGTTGATAACATTCTAGGCATTAAAGATGCCTCCCAGGCTGCCTCTTTCACACATAAATGGTGCTTCTTGGCACTCAGTCTGCTTTTATGAGGCCATCCTTTATACCCGAGTCTTTGTGGGGCCTGCCAAGGGAAAAGACACAAATGTGGGTTAAGAAACAGTTTTGCCTCTGAAAATTTGAAAATAATTTGGGAAGGCAGAACTAACATTCACAAAGTAATATAATGGATATGTTTTAATTATTAAATGTGAGAACTTAAATTCAAGGGATGGAAGGAAATCTTCACTGAGCCTGGGTTAGTGGACAGAGACAAAAGGGTAGTGGACTTAAGTAATATAAGAGGGGGACCAGGTAAGAAGCAGGTGCAGGGGACAGAGAGAAGAATCAGTGGTTAAGAGTGATTGTTGCTCTTCCACAAAACAATGCTTGGGCTCCCAAACACAAGCCGGGCTACTCATAACCACCTGTGGCTCCAGCTCCAGGAGATCAGTCACACTCTTCTGGATTCCACATGGTATAAAAACACATGTTCACACACACTCAGGCACATATACATAGGTAAATAACAAAATAAAAATATTGTAAAGTATATACACGTTCCGATGAGAGAGGAAGGAGGGAGGCTTGTCTATTTTTACCCTATTAGGATATGGTGGAAACTTCTAGAAGCAGGCTTGTTGGAGGCCTCCAGGTAACTGGGGTATGAAGAGGACTGTAAAATTTTAACCTCTTCCTCTTCTTATTCACTCCCCAACTATAAAATGAGCTCTTACATTATGCTGTGATGTCCTACCTCACCACAGACTCAAAGGCAATGGGGGTCATTGATCATGGACTAAACCTTTAAAACTCTGAGCCTGAGTAAAACCTTTCTTCTTCCTAAGTTGATTCCTAAGTCATTTGTTACAGTAACAGAAACCTGAGTTACCAAGAAAACCCACTCCTCCACCAGGGTGAGAGCTGAGCATAGCAATGTCCTTTCTGGTAGAGGCTGGTCCTTAGCCAGTATTCATTATTACATCTTGTTTTCAGAGAAACCTCCTTCTCAGACATCCCCCTTTATGCTGAAGAAGACTCATTCTATTTTTCCATGTCCTTCTGTTCCCAAAGTAGCTAATTGTTGATTTCCAAAAACTCTTGTATAATAACCAGGCTTTGTAATTTTTAGGTTCTCCTGACTTAGATAGGTGGTCTCTTGTATTTGGCCTCTGAGGCAGAAGTTATCACAGCTATGCTATATTAGGTATTTACTAAGTAAGGTGCCATGGAAAACATGGCACAGAAATGATCAGATGCCATAGTCACAGCATTCAATTAGGAACCTATGGCCTCCAAGGTTTATTGAAAATCTGAGACTCTGTGAGAGTAAGTGATTTTTTTCCCCCAAGTTTCTACCCTGAGTGCTGGAACTTACCAGTCTACCTTGTTCCAAAGTCCAATGTAAGTACTGCCTTTGACAAACGATTTCACAGAGAATAAATGGAAACTTTTAATGTCACACAACTATACCTAAGACTTCAGGATCAATGTGCATCAGAACCAACGGTGACCTTTTTCTTTAACTATAGAAGATTAGAACAATAGAAATATATATGTAAATGTATTTTATATATAATTTAACAGATATAATAGAACCTTGGAAATACTGGATGAAACCTCTAGGAAAGGACCTAGAGATCTATAGCAGTTTTTCAAACCAGTAGGTAGCTACAATATTAGGCTTGGATGGAGAACAGTGGTCCTATTTGGTGGCCAGAGCTGGAAGCAGTTGTCTCGCTTAAATGCTGCTTCCTGTACTAACATGCTGGTCTGCACAAGGCTCCTCACTTTGAATTATATGAGTATTTTCCTACTTAAATGGCTAAAAACAACCATAATAAATAAAGTGTGATGATCATAATGAGTTGAAGGACATTTGGAAAGACACTGTACCTTGAAAGAATTCTATAAGTTCTAAGTCCAGGCAACTCATGCAAATATCATCACTTGAAGACAGTAACTACTTAAGGACTGCTATATTCCCCAAAATGTTTTAAGATATGTTACATGAACCCTGTCATCTGTGGTTAACAACTGTGTCTTTTTAAGGTTTGTTTCAGTAGCTGGGGTCTAGTTTGGGCCTTTTGCCTATGTAGTTACTGAATTCTTAAAAACTATTTTTTTAAATAAATATTACTAGAGGACTTATACCACCTTGACAGAAAATATGGTTATAGACAGATTTCGGCTTTATCAAATAATTAAGATCTTGTGAAGCACAGTTTGAACAGTTTCAAATGCTTTCTCAGCTAGTTCTTGGTTATCATAAAGATTCAGAATAACCATGATGGGCAGAGAGAACCAGAAACATACTTGTAGGATGTTTGGAAATGGAGTGGCTAGAAGTCTATGTCTGTCTTTTTTTAGCTAGGCAATAGTTAGTATCCATGTTATTCAGAAGTTTGTTCTGAATTATGATTACAGCTAATTTTACTTTCATTTGGGGTCAAGGACTGCCATTCAGAAGCTGTGGTTGAAGCAAGACCTTAAAGGAAACTCAGCATTCTTTCTCCTCCCTGAAGGAGTGAATTATTAGGTAGAAGGCAAAGTTAACTAAAGTTGTATACGCTTTGGGAAGCACCTATCAAGTGTGTGGCTTATGTGAAGCTCTGTGTTAACACAGTGTTTTGAGTTGCTTGGTATTTCCCCAAATATAAATGCAAGCAACTATGGAAAGCCTAAATGGAAAGTCAACTTGTTCTGCAGATAAGAGTTCATCTATCAGTAGATCTTACGTAACAATTCATAAATTCCTGGGCTTTCATCAGTAGGCAAGGTCACAGCAATTAAAAAACAGTTTGGAACACATGCACTCAATCCAAGCAACAAAATTAAGCCCATAAATTTATTTGCTTGCCAGGTCCCTCTTATTCACTTGTTACAAATGGTTTAATATAGATAGGGAGGGCAATCTACCTAACATTCCCACGATTCCCTGGGAAGTGGCAATTACCAGTAGCTATTAAAACTGGGAGAAAGTGGAGGAGAGCAATTAACAGCATAATTTCTGTTGGTCTGTGCAAGTGTAGGTCACAACAGATTTGGTTTTGTTTGTGTGTGTGTGTGTGTGTGTGTGTGTGTGTGTGTGTGTGTGTTTTGTCTTATACAATTAGAATTTTACACCATTCGATGAGGTAAATCATTAAGACTGATTCTTTATCACCTAGTAGGAATAACTCAAAGGCATCAACCAAACAATATTTCCTCAGCAAAGGAGAACCTAAGGCAACATAAGAAACAGTAAATGTGCTTACCTCTGTATGTAGAGCAGCTTCACATGAATAGTTTTGAAACTATAGACTACTGGTGGCTATTCTGGAAGTGCCATCACTACACAGACCTGATACCCAAGGTTCTTCAGAGCATCTCCTCATCAAACCATCTTTTTCTTGGACATGACCCTTTGCTCTGTGTGTGGAACCAATGCACTTGCTAAGGTAAAGAAAACGGAAGTCTGAACGACACAAAATATTTTTAAAGTAAATTTTGCCCATCTTATATCTTGTTTCAATGTTTGTAGAATCACAAAACATTCCAAATGAAAGAGCCCTCAAATCTCACTCAGCATGGCCTCATTTTACAAGGGGGGGATGCTTGACCAGGAAGGCTGAAGCAGCTAGTTCAAGGCCACAGTCCTGGTTTGTGGCTAAGCTCTGAGGTCCACTAGTGGTGCCCCTTTGGAAGGGGTAGGGGATTTCCTTTCACATTCTACCAACTGGAAATGGAAAATTCTTTGAGGTTAACAACTAACTTTTTTAATGAATGTGCTAAACCTATCGGTCATTCCCATATTTATGTCATCAGCGCCTTAGGGGGCAACATCTAGATGTTACTGTGGAAGTATGAAAGGGAGGTTTGTTTGAAACTACCTGGAGGAAGTAGAGAGGCTGTCGGCAGGAGTGTTGGAGATTGCCGAAACTGCTGCTGCCTCTGAAGGGTTCGTTTCCAGATCCTGGCTCACCTTTGCTCTGAGCTGAAGCAGGTTACCTGATGTCTCTGAGCCTCCGCTTATTTCTGGTACTAGGATCAGAGCAGTTAGCCTCCAGGGCTGTTGTAAAATTAAATATCAGCTTGTTAAATAAATCATAAGAAAAAGCAAGCAAAATATCTAGGGGTTTGTGTTCAGTTCTCTTTTCCTTTATATTCAACACACACCACACACACACACACACACACACACACACACACACACACACACACACACACGAAACTTTCACTAAAACCAGAATGATTTTTAGACCACTCAGCCTAAACTGTCTCATTCATAAAATGGAGGAAACAGTAAACTGTCTCATTCATAAAATGGAGGAAACGGAATGTGAGTAAATGCCTGGGGAAGTGGTGCTCGGAGGAGTGTGTCCTGGGATAGGAGAGAGCTGTTATTACAGCCTGTCAGGATTGCAGAGCCAACATGTTTTTTTATAATTTTCTTGTACTCATCTCTCCTTTCCAAGTACCTGCTACCCCCCCCTTTTTTTTTCAGTCTTGAACCTGTATATTTTTCCAACAATAGGAGGAGTTTGCCATCTTTGCTGTGTGCTTGGTGCCTTGGTGCTGTGTGACATAGCCCTACACCAGGGTGGCCTCTCTCCTAATCCATCTCTCTGGCAGCATTTGTTTACCACCTCCTACTGCACCACAACCTGTCGGCTATTTTTTTTTTTTTAATTTCGATTTCCTATGCTAGCATATGGACTTTTCATGAACGAAAATTCTATTTTTTATATGACTTTTAAAGCAAACTCTACCAGTCCAGCAGGGCACTTTGATTACAACAAACACACAATATAGCCTTGAATTATTGAATAGAGCATAAAATTTGGTCAACGGCATTAAAAAAATTACCCTGCTTACATTTAAATGACCAGAAACATTTAGAAGTGTAAGACAACCCTATATTATGCTCACAGGTCTTGGGGCCAAGAACTTAGACAGGGCACAAAGCATATGCATCTCCTCCATGATGTCTATTTAGGATGTTTTTCTGTGTGAATGCAGGAGGGTATGAATTTGAGTTCCCTAGAGAAACAAAACCAGTAAACATATGTCTATACCGATAGAGGTGGGGGAAGGAAGGAGAGAATTCTCTTTTCCTTAGGCTTTTATCCAATTCAGGCCTTCAACAGATTGGAAGAGTCCCACTCACCTGGGGCAAAACAACCCACTTTACCCAGTCTATTGATTCAGATACTAGCATCACCAGAAGTCAAACTTAACCGACTAATCGTTTCTGCCAGCAACACCCACTTGTCTGCAGTTTCCAGTTGATACATTCTAAAACATAGAAGAAAAGAGGGGCACCAATAGACAGCAATCAATAGCTCAATCCATTCACATCGCAGTAACAAAAAACTCCTTAGGGTAGGCAATTTACAAGCAACACAAATTTATCTCCCATAGTTCTGGAGGCTAGGGAGTGCAAAATCAGAACACAGCAGCATATGTGATGTCTGGCAAAGGCCTGTTCCTCACAGATGAGGCTTCTGTGTCTACACACAGCAAGACAACCCTCCCTGTCTTCCTTTATGAGGACACTGATCCCATTGATGAGGGTGGAGCCCTCATAACCTAATCACTTTCAGAAAGGCCCCGCCCACCTCTTCAGGTCATCACATGGAACAGTAGGTCCCAACATACAAATTTTGAGAGAACCTCAATATTCAGAAGATTATAATAATAATTTCTTTAAAAGATGGAGACTGTGGAGAATGTTTCAAAAGAACTAGGTTAGAATGGAGAGTGCTTCATTAAAAGTAGAAGGGATGTTATATTCTTCAAAAATGTCAATGACCTCTGCCCATGGCCTTTGGCTGCTACATCTTTAAGCTGGTCACAGCAGCTATGCAGAGACAACACTTCCCAAGGACTCAACAGAGAGGGAGACAAGTGGGCCCCTCCTGCCTAAGGAGGGTTCCTCCAGTAGGAACCTTGCTCTGGAACTCCCAGGGAGCCTAGCTGAGACCATCTTCCAGCTGTGATGCATTCTCTCCCCCACTTCATCCACCCCATCCCAGGGAACTAAGGTTCCTTTTCTCCCTCCCCAGGTGACAGACCAATAGCATCTCTGTCTCTCTTTGCATACTTCCTGCTTGGTTTTTTGTAACGTTGCCCCAAATACATTTTTGTATGCTTTCAATCTTCTATTGAACTTTGGATCAGGAGAACCCAAATGGACACAGTTGTGTAATGTTTCAGATTAAAGGAGACCAAGGAATTACGAAAGCGTAAGCAGCTATGTCCTGGAAGTGGGGTGCTAGAGAGAAAACACTGTTAAGTCAACCCATGAAATTGGAATATGTGTAAAATTAGACAAAAGAAAATCAACGTAAATTCTCCCGAAGTTGATAATGTATGTTGTGTTGATTGAGAGAGCTGTGTTCTTAGGAAGTATAGCTGAATAATTCAAGACTAAAGTGCCATGATGCTTGTAATTCACTACCAACACTTCAGATAACATTATCTAGGTAAAGAAAGGATAAAGTGTTTAAAATGGTGACTGTGAAAAAAATACTCTTCATACTATTCTGTGTGCTTGAAACTGTTCCTAAATGAGAAGCTGGGAGAAAGAACTAAAGAAGCACAGAGTTTGGGGAGGAGCCTTAGCAATCACTGAGTTGCATAAGTGAAGCAAATTTCCTTCCTGTATGACTTCCTGCAGCCTATCTATGGATGCTTACCAAGCTGTACTCACCCACGCCACGTTTCTTCAAATGAGAAATCTTGAGAATCAGAGTTCCAAATCACACATTGGACTAGAGCCCAGAGAAGTAAACTGAGGCACAAGGCCCCGAATTCTAATTCCACCTTGCCACAATGCCCGAACTCATTTATGCATCCCCGCAAAAAAAGCAGGCTGATTTAAGCAACCCCTGGAACATATTGCTTGCTCATTTACAGTGGTGGTATGCAACACCAACTAGAAAGATCTATGATGACTGCTTTTTGGTCATTTGGCAGCAGATGATGAAGGAGGAAAGAACAGTATTCTACCTTTGAAAAGACTGGACAATGTCGCATCTTCCGAAGTGCTCTGTAAATCTAAAAATCCTTTCTTTCCCATCAACCCTCTCTCTTTTCAAGAGCTTACAAGAGGAAGTTTATTTTCAACCCTTTGTTGCATGGGTGGCCATACATCCTCACGATACAGAAAATTAACAACAGGACACCTTCTTATTAGTAATTTTTTACATCCATCTTACCCAGAAAAGGAACAGAATGAACAGCAGTAGGAATGCATATGATAGCCATTTTTCCTCCTCACATGCTTTTAAAAGTCCTGGTTCACTGTTAAAGTGAAAACATAAAACAGCTCAGTATATGTGGAAAAGGTGTAAGGTAATTACATCTTAAAACTGAATCCCCATTTTCAAGTGGGAGGGTGAAGGAACTCAAGTGGTAGTGAGATTTGCACACTTCCCCGGCAGTGGTGAAGCAGCAGTACCAGAGAAGCATGATGAGTTCCCTATGTCTTTAGCAGTACTCAGAGTAAAAAAAACAAAAAAACAAAAAAAAACCCATAAAAATACTATAAATACATCAAATCACACTCCTTAACTCTGTTAAATAATATACAGGAAGTCAAAGAAACAGAACATCAAGAGACAAAAGATTCATAAATGCAAAAAGCTAGAAACAGCCCAAACATCCTTTAGTACAATGGTGGATCCAGAGCCATGGAAGGTTCCTCAGGGGAAACAAAACAAAACAAAACAAAGGAACAAACGAAAAAAAAACCTAGGTGTCTGGACAGATCATTCAGTGGTTAAAAACAGCCGTAGCTCTTGCAGGGGACCCAGGTTTCAAACCCAGCACCCACAGTACAGCTCAGTACCTTCTGTAACTCCAATTCCAGGGCATCCTATGGCCTCTTCTGGCATCCAAAGGCACCTGGCACGTACATAGT
>CABHPQ010172297.1:0-46381 GCA_902168405.1 Peromyscus aztecus | reverse complement strand
TACAATAAAACATAAAGAAGATTTTTCTGGAGATTTTCTTTACTCATTGCTCTTTGGGGGACTGCTACCCACTCCCAAATAAACACATGGAGACTTACTCTTACTTATGAATGTTTCTAGCCAGCTTTTCTTATATTATCAATCTACCTTTTACCTCTGGGTTTTTACCGTTCTCTATTCTATATACTTTTCTTTTCTTCTTACTCTGTGGCTGGTGACTAGGCCCTTGGCTTCCTCTCTCCTTTTCTCACACATCTCTTTTTTCCTCTTCTTACAAGCCTATATTTCTCCTCCTATTTATTCTCTCCACCTTGCAACTCTGCCTATCCTTTCTCCTGCCTAGATATTGACCATTCAGCTTTTTAATTATACTAATCAGGTGTTTTATACAGGCAAATTAATAGAGCTTTACAGAGTTAAACAAATGCAACATAAAAGGTGCTATACATCTTCGCATCATTAAACAAATATTCTACAGCATAAATGAATTTAACATATATTAAACTAATATTTCCCAAAAAATTCTGACAAGAGTATGTTAGGAACAATGGACACAAAATGTGACTATTGTTACTAAAACAAAACAAACTTTGAAATTGGAACAAAAAGAAAGGATGTATCAACTCTAATGGCTTAACAAGATCTTTCTCAGACGAGCAAAAGCACTTGAGTTTTTAGCAGGGAAATTGGAATCATTTATCTAAGAAGAGCCAAAATTTACCCAGGAGGAGCAAATGGCATTTGGGAATTTTGAAATCAAAATTTTAGTAGCAGATGCATTTCTACAAGGTCAGTTATGGCTTACCCATAATATTGACTTTTTTTTAATTTGATGGAAGTTGTTTCTAAGACAATTACCCCCCAAGTTGATTCCTATTTTTTGTGGGGACTTTTGCATGTGTAACTACTTTTCAGGACACTTGAACAGGCTCAGTGTCTATTCTCAATGGATTTCATTTGAGCTCTTTTTTGTCTTTATGCTTTCAAAACAAGAATAGGCTCAAATATTTGTCTCTGTTAATAGATTCCTTTGTCTATACTTAAGGTATTATTCAGACCAAATAGTTTTAAGTTGAATCAAATCTATTACTTAATAAGGAAATCAGTACCTATCTGGAAAATACTTATTATTGTTGTTTTTAGTATCATGTTGTTATTGTGTTTTGAGCTGATGGGCAAAATTCTTTAAATAAAGATTTGAGTTGTCCACCCAGCAGGCCAAGTGAGGATAAACTATAAATCTATATTAATTAGATGATTAAATGTGATGAAAAGAATCAGAATGATAAAGGCAGGAATTAAAGTTATTTATACCTGGTTAAGCTAAGAAGTTAGATTTTCAGAGAATCCACAAATCTTTTCTTTCAGATTGCTTACAATATGTGTATTGATTGAAAATGAGTGGTATTTTCATGTGTATGTTATTAAAGTTGCACAGCTCACTGACAAAACTACAATTATGAATGCTAATTTTTGACAATATTTCATTTGGTTCAAATTGCAGATTGTGAAACAGCTTATATGCAAAAATATTAAAGAGATGCTTATAAGAAGGAAGAAATTTGAAACCTTTTATGACCAGTATTCAGATTCACATAGAAACTACCCAAATCTCAGAAGCCTCTTAGAAGCCAGTTTTTCTTCTGTGGTTTAACATAACCAAGAGAACTGGATTTATGCACAGCTTGCTTCTCTATCTGGCTCAACTCACCTCTACAGTCTCTTAGGCTAGGTTATGGTTGTTATTTACTCTCTTGCCTACTATTTTTTATTTATGAGATTCTCATTTTAATAAGAAGCCAGTCCATTATTCACAACTTTAAATTATCAATTGATCTCATATTTTTCAAATGTTACATATGTTAATAAATTCCAACTAGTTTCAATTCTAACCACGATCATATTTTGTGAAGTGGGGGAGAGATCTGAAAACCAGTGCAGAACATGGTGAAAAAATGTCTGAATTGTTTGTTGGTTTGACAAAGAAGAGGCAAAGCAATTATTCATTAAGATAGAGATTAATTATAACACAAATTCTAAATGGTCTTTTAATTAAAAAACAAAAAACAAAAAAAAAAACCTGGAGCGAGATTCTGGGGCAAATGCTGAAAGATCAGAGGAGCAGAGTAAACCACAGCCACCATCTCCTACCTCACCAACTCCTCAGCCTGAAAGAGCCTCTGTTGAACTGCCTCTAGCTGAATGAGCTTCCTCAGCCAAAAGGCTTTTAAAGGTCTTATTAATAAAAAGCCCAGAGTCTGATAATGGGGTGATTGCTGAAAGATCAGAGAGACAAAGGAACAAGCCTTATCTTACCTCTAGAACTCCTCATCCTGAAAAGCTTTCTAACCAAAAGGCCTCTAGCTTAAAGGGGTTCCTCAACCGAAAAGCCATTCTAGCTGAAAGGGACGCTTCTGTCAAAAAGCCTTTAGTTCTGGTCTCCTCACAGCTTATATACCTTACTCTGCCCTGCCATATTACATTCTAGGATTAAAGATGTGTGTGCTTCCCAAGCAAAGGCATAAGATCTCAAGTGCTGGAATTAAAGGCATGTGATTCCCATGTACTGAGATTAAAGGTGTTTGCCACCACTGCCTGGCTCTTTTTCTGTCCTAGACAGAGTCAATCTTATGTAGTCCAGGGTGGCTTTGAACTCACAGAGATTCAGACATCTCTGCTTCCCAAGTGCTAGGATTAAAGGTGTGTGCCACCACTGCCTGACCTCTTTTTTTAATCTAGTGGCTTGTTCTGTTCTCTGATCTAATAATAAAAAACTAACTAGGGTACACAATGTATCACCACATTTCCCTTCTTTTGTCTAAAATAATAAAAGATTACAACTAATATAAGAAAAACTATATACAGTAAGTATATACAATATATACAGTCAAGAATTACATTAGCAATGTCTAGTCCATTAACATTTAACAAATTCAGACAAAACTCCATTATTTATCCTTTTTTCATGAGTCCAAAATGTACCTAATTCACTTCCTATCCTAACTTGTATTGCCAACCGAAAACTATCTTTTAATGTCTTTCATACTTATACACTTTACACCTCTTTAGTGAGTTTATTTTCTAAAGTTGTTAACAAGAAAAACTATAACTATAACTATCTAGTCTTCAACACCCTTAGAGATCCAAGAAGGAAATAATATTACCTAAGTAAGCAGAAAGTGCAAGCAAGTGACTTCTAAAAATGTAAGAAATGACAGAAACAGCTCGCTGCCTGGAAGTCACCCAAGGTTCTTCGGCAACATTGGGGCATCCATCTTTGGCCTATAGGCCTAGCGTATCTGATAGATTCATCTGTGAGGCTAGATTTTTCTTAAGGGCATTCCTACCTTGCCTTAGCAAGCTTCAGCAGTCCTTTCTTTTATGACCTGCTTGTCCATTTTGACAGTATACTGTCAGCAGTCAAGGCAAAGACACTTTCTTGCCCAGTGGCTAATTTATGCCACAAAGAAAGTAAACTCTTTATGGAGTTTCTTTGCTGCCCATCATCTGCTCTGAAGTAGATTGGAGCTGCCAAGAGCAAACATGTCTCATTGTCATAAAAACATAAGACTCTACGTTATTAAAACATTTAAATGCCATATTTTGTAGATCTCTGAAGTGTTTGAAGATGACCTGTCTATCTAAGATATATCTTTGTTTGACCTTAAAGACATACTTAACCTGACTACAAGTTTGATTGTAATTGGTGACTAAATACTAACTTGCATTTATTTACATCCTAATTAGTTGGTAATAATAACTTTCAAAGACTAGAAATTTGCATGACATTGTTAAATGAACTATATAGGTACAATACCTTGAATAAGATTAGAAGTGTATATATAGTATGTCTCAACAAAATTATACTCAAATTTGTATTAATATACAAAATATGTATACAATACATGAAAATCCAATCCAATGTAAAATATTTAAAACTAGTAGTTGCTTTTTAAAAGTACATTCAATAATCTACCTTTATATCTTATCATTTTATTTTTTTCAAGTCCTAAACACTTGCCAATTACTGAGACAATTCCAAAGGAAAAATAAAAATGCACTAACTCAAAAATGACTCATGGTAACTGACTGCATCCTCATTAATGGTTCCCTTTAGCCAAATGATTTGTGAGACCTTAATAACAGCCCTGTACTATGTAGGAAAATGTTAGTAAATGGTAAAGGATTTCTAAGATAATATGATTAATATGTTGATTGTTCAATAATTTTGGGACAAAGAATAACAAGTGCATTGTATACTAAATAAATGACCTTTCCCTAAACTAATGTCTTATCCTGGTCATAATTCACTGTACAATAATCAGTGCAGTATTTTTAGATATGTGAATATCCCCCGAATACCACTATCAGAAGGAATACTTTAAGAGAAAAAAAATGGTATATATGAGAACACACTTTACCATCTTTTCACTTAAAATATACTTATAAGTACAAAATATCCATTATTGAACACCATCTTTTATATCACTGCTAACTAAAATCAAATTATTACAGAAAATGCTACTGTTTTGAACTCTGTTGAAAATGAGCTTTAGATTTTTTTTTCTCTTTTTTAGGATGTTTAGTTAAATCTTACATGTTAGGTGGGAAGTTTGCATCTTCATCTGTCTGTGTACAGGCTTGAGAACTCCTCACAGTACCAGAAAGTATCCGGTAACTCAAACAATGCCATTTGTAGCTTTCCTGCCCAAGAACTACATTTTTTTTAGCTATGAAGTGATACCTCTTTTCACTTTCCCATTTAATTGAGTTTCTGTCTTTGTGTATAAAAAGCAATCACTGAATGTAGGGTTGAAATATGGATTATACTTCTGTCCTGTTTCCTTTGCATAAGAGTTTGAAAACTCAACTGAAAATTTGTCTAAAAGATATCATGATCCACCAGAGACATTGAGTTTCTTTTTTTTTTAATTTCTATTTATTTAGTAAAACACTCTTTGCTCAGACTCAAGGTGTTTCAAAACCACCTCCCAAAGTTTGTATGTTTTACAAAATTTGACAACATTCACATCTGTATTGATAAAACTGAGATTTATTTAATAAACAGTGAATTACCTGATTTTCTTAGCATATTTTATCTAAAATCCAGAGCTGCTATAATGTTGCCTTTTTTAGAAGAAATAAATGTAGACTTTTCAGGGAGAGGCATCTTTTGCTCCAGTGTTTTTAATAAAATCCTGCAGATATGGTTACTAAGAATAATTTTTTAAAAAGCAAGAACTGTGAGATTTTTCTCAAGCCTGTATTAATAAATACAACTTTTTTTTACAGTTGACTTTATTATTCAGTGTTGACATTTTCAGCGTGGGAGCTCAGTGATGTTTTGTTAGAATTCATTTTAGCATGACTTGGCCTTTGCTTCTTGTGATGTGCTGTCAGTGGGTATGAACACACCTACAGAATTTCTGGCTGTTAAAACACAAGATGAAAAAAATTCATTTTTAATTATTATAAAATAGTTTTAAACAGCTCTGTAATTTATGGAAGTTATTACCTTAAAACACACAAAATATAAATGGTTAATTTTTAACACCTTTGCTACATCTTGCCTATAACCATCCTGTGAATGCAAATAAAGCATTATAAAATTCAAGGAATATTTTAATTTTTAACATTTTTAGAAATTTCATTAAATTATCTAAACTATATCCAATTTGTTTCTACTACCAGTAAAATGAAAGTTTATTCAGTTCAATTTCCAATGAAAAGTAAACATTGAATTAAAATATTAAATGTCATCATGTTAGAGTCACATGCTCCTGGTTTTAGTAAGATTGAATTAAATATGCAATTTTAATTCACATTGTCTTCCCCTATGTAATCATAGACTTCTAGTCTTGTCAGGTACATTGGAACTCCCTCAAGGAAATCAAATTAGTGTATATCTTTGAAAAAACTTTCTTTTTCTTGGAAAAAATCATTATAAAAGACAGAAATTCCATGTGTGCTGGGGAAAAGTCTCAGGGTAGGAAAATACTAGAATACTAGCAGTAATACATTTGCATTCAATATAAAGGCTGAATGTATTACTTGTACGTCTCTTTTATTTTAGTTCTGGAATTGGATACGTGAAAATAAACAATAAAAAGATTACTATTAATATCATAGGTATATTTTTAGTGATGTTTACATAATTTACAGAAAGAAATATGACTCACAGAAATAAATAAGACAGCGATTAAAAGCTGTTCAACAAAAATGAAGTATTCAGGCAGTAGAGACAACTCAGTGGGTAAATGTGCTTGAAGCCACGCTTGACAGTCTAATTTTAATTTCCAACACCCAAAGAGAAGATGGGAAAGGGTGACTCCTGCAAACTTCCCTCTGACATCTACTCATGAGCTTTGTCACACTATAACACACACACATACACACACACACACACACACACACACACACACACACACACTAAATAAACAGTCATACAAATAAATAAATAAATAAATAACTGTAATAAAATAAAGATATACAAGGAATGAAATAAAGAAAATTATAGTAACTCTTGTATATTTTGTAGGTAAGAAAAGACATATCCATGTATATTAAAAGTGATATAAAATTACACATATACCTATGTAATTATATATATATATACACACTCATAATTATATGTAACAACAATTAATGAAAGAAAAACATCAAGGATTTGAAAGAGAACAACAAGGGGTTGGTACAAAGGATGATTTGGTTTTAGGAAAGAAGAGACAAAAATGATGTAACAATATAATTTCTAAAGAAGGAAAAAAAGTGATAAATGTTATTCAAGAAAAATGCTAACATTTGAGCAAAGTGTTCACGCATTCTCTGCATATGACAATGATATAGACCAATATTTAATGGATATAAAATTATATTTATGTAATAAGTTTGGTCAATTATGGTTGCAGCAGTAAGAAAGGGTTATGATATTAGATGAGGATGTTGAGTGATTCCTAGTATCTGCAACCTCGGTCTGGTAAAAGGGAACAATGATGGAAAGAAGTACTAACAGATATGCAAGATGTTATGCTCAGGGGTTGATGTGAGGGAAGAATAACATTTATATTTAATATAAAAGGAGAACCTTTTTACCAAAAATATACTAAGGGATCAAAGAGCAACCAGAGGAAAGTTGGTGATGATTGAACAAGACCATTTCTAAGGATTTAAGCTTTAGCAGGATTAAAATGTATAAAGGAAGTGAGGTGTGTGTGTATGTGTGTGTGTGTGTGTGAGAGTGTGTGTGTGTGTGTGTGTGTGTGTGTGTGTGTGTGTGTGTGTAGCTGAGAGACTGTTGTGTTCTTCCTCTTTCTCCTTCATAAAATTCACCTAAAATACCTTCAAAATACAAAGGGAGATTTGGTTGTAATATTTTTCATTTCTCTGAGTTGTTTGGTAGAAGTGTTGCCTCTCTCCCACTCTAGAACTCCTCTGGGAAGTTCCACAGATGAGATCTTCCTTTTGTTTACTTCTTCTTAATGATCAGTGAACTTCATCTGAGTGAGTAGATGTTCTTACCAATGCATATAACAGACTTAGTTTAGGAGCACATGGAGACGTATCAGAGGGAGTTCTTGATTAGTGTGCAACCAACTAGTGGAAATAGGGTCACTAGTATTGAGACTAGAGAAACTTTTCAGTTAAAAAAAACATTGTATAGTGCTCAGTGGCACACATGTCAGGAGAAAGTGTCGTTTATTGGATTTGATATCTCCCTCCTTTTAACAATGAACATCTAGTGTGGAGTTCAGAATCATGGAGAGGCCTGACAGTAAAAATAGACTGCTGAAATAACATATGTCATTTTTTGATTACTATCTTATTACTACTCCAGGAGTTGATAAGGATCATATTAGGCTATTGTAATGCTGAGGTTACTGCTCAAACAATTGCATATTTGTTTTGTCAAATGAATTTTAATGATAAAATTAGAGGTATTCTAATTCAACTTTCAGCCAGTCTCAGAAAGAAATTAATATACATTCAAAGTAAGAGGACAGGCCGGAAGAGAATGCTTCATTGATAAAATGCTTGCCTTGTAAACTTGAAGATCTGAATTCAATATTAGGAATCTATATGAAAACTTGGGTATGGTGGTGCACGCTGTAATCTTGACATCAAGGAGGCAGACACAGGCAGATCTCTGGGTTCTCTGGAATGTCAACATAGTTTACTTGACAAGCTTCCATCCAATGAAAAACATTATATCATTCAAACAAAGTAGAAACTATATGAGATCAGGATACAAGGCTGACCACTGACTCCATGCACACATGAACAATGGATATTTGCATACACTCAGACACTCCATATGAACAAAAGGGTTTCAAAGATAGAAAAAGAATAATTGAATTAGACATTTACTTATGTGGCTGTAGAATGTAGTAATACCATGGGAGTTTTAGATCAAAGTTATTATGAAAGAAATTTCAGAAGAGTGTAAAATGAAGGCAGAGTTCATTCTCAAATTATTTACAGTTTAATTCCAAAACTTAGCAATTTCTTTTTTTCTTATTGCAGAATTGCTGGCAAGTGTTTCCACACTCCAAATTTTCTTACAGTCCTTACTAACATCAATGAAAAAGAACTTCACATTATGAAATAGATACCTTGTTTATCTTTTTTTATCTTATTGACACATGGAACATGATTGGTTTTGCTTACTTCATTTAATTCACTTGAAGTATAGTACATGAACTTAAGCTACTTTTTTCACATTTATAAATCTCCCTTTGTGTATGTGTCCTATGAGTGCATGTGCATGTACTTGAATTGCATTCTTGTTTACCCCTCACATGCATGTGTACATTCATTTACAGGAGACAATGAACTGGTAAAGGACATCTACCTTCAAAGATTTACATGTTATTCTTAGGATTATTGTTTGATTGTTTATTTGTTTTGAAACAGGGCTTCTCACTGACCGGAAGTGCATTGATTTGGGTAGGCTGGATAGCAATTAGCTTCACAGATCTGCCTCCCAGTGCAGGAGTTACAGATGTGTGATACCAGGACCAGCAGTATACAAGTGCTGGGGATTAGAATGTAGGTCTTCATGCTTGTAAAACTAATAATACTCAGCTATAACACAAATCTTAAAAGGTCTTATAATAAGAAACCCAGAGACAGATATTGGGGTGAAACCTGAAAGATCAGAGGGGTAGAACAAGCCAGCTATAAGTTCTTACTACTAGGAAATCCTCAGCCCAAGAGAACTACTTCTTGTTTACTCACACCTTATATACCTTTCTGTGCCCTGCCATCTTACTTCCTCTCTCTGCCCAGCTACATCACTTCCTCTTTCTGCCCACCTCTATCACTTTCTATCTGTCTGTACAGACCTCTAGACCTCTATGGTTAACAAGTGCTGGGATTAAAGGCATGTGCCACCACTCCTGGCTCTGTTCCCAGTGTGGCTTTGAACTCACAGATATGTGGATGAATCTCTGCCTCCCGAATGTTAGGATTATAGGCATATGCTACCATTGCCTGACCTCTATGTTTAATATAATGGCTGGCTTTTTCCTCTGATCCTCAGGCAAGCTTTATTTGTTAGAGCACAGATAAAATATCACCTCACTCAGCCTCTGAACCATCTCTCTACCACTAACTTGTACCAGACTTTTTTTTTTTTTCTTTTTCAGGCCACCAACCAGCCCCAAAGCATGGCATGGAGAATTATTATTAGTTAGGAATGTGTGACCCTAGCTTAACTCTTTTCTTGCTAGTTCTTATGACTTAAGCAGTTTCTCTTCATCTATGTTTTGCTTTGGGGATTTTTACCTTTTCTTTCTGTATGTCCTACTTTTATGCTTCTTCAGTCTTGTCTGTCTGTCTGACCCTGAGCATCTCCTTTTTTTTCTCCCTCATATTCTTCTACTTCTCTTATTCCTTTCGAGCCTACATTTCTTCTCCTACTTATTCTCAATGCCTGCCAGCCCTGCCTATCCTTGCTCTGCCTAGCTATTGTGTGTTCAGCCTTCATTTAGACCTGTCAGAAGCCCTAGGCAGGCAAGGTGAAACAGCAACACATCTTTTCATAATAAAACAAAAGCAGCAGAAACAAATATATCATGCCTTTACACAGTTAAAGTATTATTTCACAGCATAAACAAATGTAACACCACTTTACAGGGTTAAACATTCCACAACACTAACTCACTTCTATTATATCTATTTAAAATATACCAGTGGTATTTCCTTTCTTCAGGTTTTAATACAAGAGATCACTTAGCAAGCCATAATGTATTGCCCAATCACTATTGTCATCAAGATTGTTTTTTTACCTTTTTGTTTTCAGAGATTTTTGTTTGTGTTTTAAAACTAATTTATTTGAATCAGAAATATTTCTGAAATAATGTATTTTTCTTTGGAACAAGAAAATAATGTACAGTTGTAGAAAAGTTAATAAAATGGTGTTATGAGGATGAACTGTATCACTCAAAATTCATATGTTTAGCATTACTTCTCAATGCAACAGAGCACATGATTGTATTTGGAGATAGGCATGTTATTTTAAAATTATCTAATGATTCCTGGAGAACTCACTACAACACCAGCTAAGGAAGTATGCAGCTTACTTTCAGATCTTCATGTCTCCCTCCTCTCCTCTGATTCCCATCCCCAAGTTCTATAGCAGACCATCAGTTAGAGCAACTCTGATTCCAATCTCCACGGGATCTGAGGGATCTTCCCCTTTAACCTCCTTCCCTCTACTCATCACTTGATATCATCATCAAATCCATCAGGCATTCCTGGGAACCTGCAGGCTACTCCAGCCAGGGAAGTAGGTAGCCTAACTATAGATTTTCACTTCTTCCTTCTGCCACCTATGTGGAATTCACCCTGTATTACCCCCAACTCTGTAGCAGACTACTTGCTGTGACCTCTGCTCCTATCTGTCCCAATCTTCAGAGGATCACAGAGAACTTCTTTTCCAACTTCTTCCATACTCATCCAGTTATCCCAGCCTCCAATTCCAAATCCAACATTCCAGTCTCATCCCCAACTCTGTAGCAGATTTTCTGTTGTGACCTCTCTGCATTCTCTGCCTCCATTCCCAGAAGACTAAACAGATCTTGGTGGAATACCCCAATGCCCTCTCTCCTGTCCACAACTTAATATTCCCTACCCCCTCCCATTCAGCCCACGCTCATTCCTAAATGTAAGCTCTCAATATTTTACCTGAAACCCTAGTGGCAACATCAAGCAGATTTCCCAAAGGAATCTCCACCAGTTGACACTCAACTACTCCACCCTCCTAAGAACAAGACAAGGCAAAGGAAATCAGAGAACAAAACACCCACCCAGTAGGAAAACACCAGGTATCAGCACCGACCAAAAATTACAATCATCTCAAAACCAGATGCCTAGCCATTAGCATAAAAAGACATAACAGCCAGGGCAAAAATGTCTCCATTAGAGCTCATGAAAACTACCACAGTAATCCCTCAGAATTGCAACGTAGTTGAAGCCCAAAACAAACACCATAAAATAGCCTTTACAAATATGATAGAGGTCATCGAATATAAATACATCTCTTGAATAAATCTTGTAAACACAAGCAAACCATGGAAGGAAATAAAACAGTTCAAGACTTGAAAGTGGACATAGAATTTAAAAAGAAAACCCAAATTTAAGGAAACTTGAAAATGAAAAGGTTATGAATTTGAACAAGAATTTCAGTCGCAAACCTCACCAATAGAATACAGGAGATGGGAGAGATAATCCCAAGTATTGAAGACACAATAGAAGAAATAGATACCTTGGTCAAAGAAAATGTTGAATCTAAAACAAACAAAAGAAAAGAAACAAAAAAACAAAAACCAAACCAAACCAAACAAAACAAAACAAAAAACCCTTGGCACAAAACATCCAAGATATCCTGGACACTATGTAAAGACTAATTTTGCATATTTTTTATGGGAGTAAAGTTAATAGGTAAAACTTGTAGAAGAAAGTATGTTGTTACCTAAAATCATGGAATAATTAATAGCATGTAAAAATTTTCTGCCCTGGTTAGTCAACCATATGTTTATAACAATTCTGTTTTTGTCTTTTAAACTGACAAACTGGCATGATGTATAATGCTTGACTGGAAAGGAACATAGAAAAGGATAGAAGGTCTCTAATTTGTCATATTTTTTGTTCAAGGAACAGTGAAGTAAAACCAACATAATCCATTGAAAGTCTGGGGTTCTTTAGAAATCTTAATTTTAAAAAATGATATACTGAGAAGAAAACAAACATTGCTTACTAAAAGTAACCTGAAATATCAATATGTGAAAATAAAGTATATATTTTATGATATACAAGTATTCACATTTCTTAGATAAAGGTGGAGAGAAAAGCAGCAGAAGAAAAGAATCAATAACCCTTGACTTTCTAAATATACTATATTTTTCAGATTCCTGATAGATAGACTGTATTTCTTTAACTCTTTTTGGAGTATGATGTATTCAGCTGCTTTGAACCACAAAAGTACCAACAAACCAATCTTAAAATATGTCACTGACTCTGAGTCTTATAGGGTTAATTATGGAAAAATACAGAGCATAACAGAAAGGTAAAAACAAATTACCTACCTGCAATATCCTCTCTGCTTCATGACTTTCAGTATATAGAAATATTTGGTTCATAGTTTCTAATGGCATCTGTGATGTCAAGATTTAGAGAGGGGGAACACTCAAAGTGACATTTATATTAAAGCTGCCAAGACCAAGGTATTAAGAAAATCATTTCAGGGTGAGGAATGCTTTATGAAAGAAATGCAAAAATCTACACATTTGTGGAAGGAGTTGTGATTTACCATGGGGAGAAAAACAGGGTATGACCCGGCATCATTTCATTGCACTTTCTTTCTGGTGTATTTGTGATTAAAGCTTTTAGAAATGTAAGTTATATTAGCCCTAAGGGGGCTTATTTTGCAGAGTGTTTTATGAGGAGGCTGATGTAGCTAGTATCCAGCAGGAGTGGTTGAGTATTTCTGAGGAAAAAGAAAAGGTCTGGCTGGGGATGTAGCTCAGTTAAAGAATGCATCCTGAACATGTGTGAAACTCTGAACTCTACCCAGTATGACCAAGAAAAGGTGAGGCGACTGTAACCCTTCAAAACACAAGGAGGTGTTTTCATTTCAGGATAGTGCATTCTGAAGATGATTAAATAATCTTGTGGCATTTATAGGTTCTCATAATTCTCCAAAAAAAAAAAACAAACAACTACTACAACAACACAAAGATGAAAAATAAACAACCACCACAAGCCCACTGGTCTTACTGTTCAATCAAATTAAAGTGAGCTTTTTGAAATACCTTTATATGCCAATATTCTAAAATATGGAATTAGAGAATGAGGCAGGCACACTTTTGAATAATAATGTTCTATGAGCTTTTCCAGGAATCACTGATGGTTAGCTGGTGGCAATGTGAGTCATAACTCCATGATATGTTTATAAAAATGTTTATAATGCCAACAGGATACCCCTAATAGGAGATGGGAAAGTGCACTTTATCCATTTGAGCTGTTTGCTGAATTGGGTGAGATATTCACCTCCTTTTTTGTTCCCCTGGTTTCTTATCTGTCAGAACTGTGTCTCAAATTGCCTTTGATGTGCACAATTTGGAGTTGTGGTTGGATGTGATTAGTGTGACTCTCTTGACAATTTCTGTATCTAATCAAATTGTTAATTTAAAGGTTTCAAATAATATTCCTGATTTCATTAAGATTCAATTATGAGGCACAGTTTCTATCTAGATTAGATTTTTTTTGTGCATTTTGTATGGTTAATTTTAGAGTCAGGGATAGATCATTTTGAAAAATTCCAAGTCCTGTATCACTCATTATTTTGTTCAATTTTAATTTTTCACTCGTTCAATGCATATTTACCTGCATTTTGAAACTTATGCTAAAGACTGGAGAAAACATGATACATGATACACATGATGGCTCTTACTTGGCATTAATGAGATATTTCAAAGAAAATGCCATTTTTTTAAAAAAATTAAGAATAAAAAGAACTTCATTCTTCAATGTATATCATAGAATCATTTTGGTTTTTCAAGACAGGGTTTCACTGTGTAGTTTTGGTGCCTGTCCTGAATCTCGCTCTGTACACCAGGCTGGCCTCAAACTCACAGAAATCTGCCTGGCTCTGCCTCCTGAGGCTGGGATTAAAGGCGTGCGCCACCACCCAACTATAGAATCATTTTTCTAATGTTATACATAAAAATGATTTCATAGAGTGATCTCTCTTCTTTGTAATTTTCTAATATGCGGCCTCATTTCCAATGCTCTTTGCATATTAAACAGATTTAGCTGTTCAAAATTACTCATGCTTACTCTCATTTTGCATAACGTTTTCTTTTAAAAATTCCCTTCAAAATTCATGTAATCATTTTAACATGGACATTTGATTGAGCATACCATTTAATTTTTTAAATAATAACAATGGAGCATTATGTGTCTTTTCTTTAATTTCTCCTTATCACATTTATAATATATCCCTGAAAACAGCTCCAAGACAGACATTGTTAAATATTGATTTATGAATTTTATTCTTTACTGAGTTTTAGGAGGTGGGGATCAATGTAATATATAAAAATATATATAAAAAATACTCAAATATGGACTGCAGAGATGATTCGGTAAGGAAGAATGCTTGCTTACTGTGAAAGCAAAAGGGATTAAATATACATCATTTAAAAGATAGGCATAATAATATATGTCTGTAACTCCCAAATTGAGAGGAGGCAGAAGGTTTCTTCTAAACACAAGCTAACTGATGGAGAAATTGTATTGATTTAGGTGTGTGGGGAATGGGTGTGATCTTGGAGTGTGTGGGGGAATCAGAATATAGTGTATGAAAAAATCTATTTTAAATTAAAAATGAGTTTTAAATAAAATAACAGTATGCTACATGTTTCCCAAAATTTGATAGGAAAACTAAAAATATAACCAAATGTGGATAAAAATGTACAAAACTCAAACCTCTAATCTTAATAAACGGAAATAAATAAATTTTAAGGTGTTGGTATACATAATGGTGAGGGTATTACTATGTATCATGTCTGGAGTCATGCAAGGAATAAAGCATGGGAGTAAAACTATTTAGTTATAAATGAAGATAAATTTTCCATTTACAATTTTTACATGATATAGCTCCATCAGAATTTAAATATTGAATCTGAGACTAGAGATTAATTGATACTGTCCAAATCATGGAGTATAGTAAGTGAGTCACTTATCTGCCAGAACTGGGAGAGTGTGGCTTTACATGAGGAGAAGGTAAAGGTTCAGTGTTACTTTACCATTTTCTTGTCGAAAAAAAAAATCATCAGTGTTACTGCTAGAAAACAATACAGAAATACAGAAATCCCAGAGGGAGTGTTCTTGACCATTATTTTGGAAAGTAGTCTAGGCCATTTAAATGTCCATTTATCATGTGATTAATTACGAATCCAGAGACTTATTCAATACAATGAAACCACACATTTCCAAAATTAATATTGCGAATAATTAGAAAATAAGTACATAAATAACGGTAAAGAGATTATGAATAAATGGAAGAATGCAGTTAAAAACTAGAGAAAAGATTTGATAATTTACAAATAGTCAATTGTCTTATGAGAAATATTTATAAATAATTAATATTTAGATAGCTGTGCAGTCCAACAAGATTGAAGAACTACCAAACACTCACCAAAGAGCTAAGATAGAAAAGTGCCATCTTTCTCACCCATGCTTGTGGAGACTTAAAGGGGAGAAATTTCGCTGCAAGAGTTCAACACACTGAATAACTCTTACCGTGCCTCCATCCTTGTGCATGGTGCTATATCACAACCAGAGTAAGACAGCTAACATGGTCATAGATGCAGGATCTGGAATGTTAGCCATTTTCTAAACAGGAACCCAAAACATCCCACACAAAATCCTCACATGATGGAGCATGCATCTCTTTAATTCCAGGACTCTATATATTTGAGCAGGGGAATAAAGCATTGAAGGTCAGCATGGGTTCTACAGTGTGATACTGTCTGGTTCTTATGCCATATTATTCGGAACACTCAATCATGATCTTCTCCTATAAGTCTGAGAAACTAGAACTGGTCAGTATTTCTATAAGGCAGCATCACATGTAACTTTAGTAATTGTAGGGAGCTGCGTGTAGCCACGCCTTACAGGTGGCACTGGTTACCGCCTTCCGCCATCCCGACGGCGAGTGCTCCCCGTGTTAAACAGCTCCAGGTGAGGCTGTAGCGGAATGTGTGGCTTGCTTATGCATGCTTGAGCCTATTGGGCAATGCCCACTGGCGACCTGGGGTTGGCTGCCCAGAGCCTATATAAGGCCGGGAGAGGCTTTGCCCGGGGATCCTTCAGAAGTAGGGGATCTTTTAGAAATCAGAAGACTGTTCAAAGGTCTGATTAAATTGCAAGAAGAAGAGCTCGGTGTTGTGTCTTCCTTGCTGGACGAGGGGGGTGCGACAAGTAATAGTGATCAAGAAACGAAGTGATAATATAGTAGGCATAGTCTTATTTATTCTATTTAGCATCACAGAGCACCAAAATTTTTCTCTCCATTATTAAAAGAGTTGTTCTGATTTCCAAGAAAGATAAGTCTGTGAGCAATTTTTCTGACTAGTATTATACTTATGTTTGTTTGCTGTGAGTTAATTCTTTGCCATCTCACAAAAATAAAAATCAAGCTACATTTCTCATACTACTGTTTAACGAGTTCTAAATATTCATTTTTATTTCAAACTAGCCAAAAATGCATTGGTTACTCAAACATTTCAGTGCCATTCAATTTAACAATTTAATTTAAGCAAGTTTCTTTTATTCGTCAAGCAGAGTTTGAAGTGTATGCATAAAGGGAAAATGAAATGTTCAGAAAACACAGTATTTTTAATATTTAATATTCTAAACTTTTCATTGAGTATGTAAATTTAAATTCATCAAGGGAAGGACTATACATCTGCAGAAAAAACAGCAGATACAGACTGAACATGAAGGAAGACAGATTATAACCTTGTGATATATATGTGATTGCATGCTTTCTGGATATTCTGGTTATAGTAATTTCCCCAGCTGTTATCCCTACAAGTAAAAGCCATGTTATCAAATGGTTGCCAACCAGATTTTGGAGGTAAGGCCCCATTTCTGAAGACATCATAAACTTTTTTCATAGGAGAAAACAAGGAAGCTCCCTTGCTGGCTAGCTCTCATATCACTGATAGTTGTATGCCCATGGGTGCAAGACTGACAAGAACATTACGGCTCTATTGAACCACTTTCTGACAGGATTTAAGGCCTGCTCAACCAGAGGAAGCCCTTTACTTTAAATCTGTTCAAGGACCATGCTTTGAGAAGTAATCGTCTCCAGGGATGAACCTGCTACAGCTATTTGGCTAAAAGGACATAATGTCAAACTGCCCTCTAGATTCTTATCACTATGGGAACAAATTAGTGTGGCTCTCTAATACTGCTCTTTCTTGTCTTGTCCATGACATATGATTTTCAGTCCTGTACAATAAACTAGTTACTGGGCCTGGTCTCTCCTCGCTGGAACGTGCCAACCATTTGTTCTCCTGTGATTCGACCGACTTTGAAAGTGTTCACTCCTAGTTATGCCTTAAGCCAAAACAAGAACTAATCTGTCTGTGATGGATTTTTTAAATTCTTACAACAAGGGAGAATTAATGACACATCTAATTACAATTTCTTTATTTTTCCCTTTCTTGTTGATGCCTTCTTCTCTGTGGTCACCGGAATGACCAGGGCAGGGGCCTGTCCTAGTTAAGGATACTGTTGATGCAAATTAAACACTATGAAAAAAGCACCTTGGGGAGGAAAGTATTCTGAATCACTTTCATCACTGAAGGAATCCAGGACAGTAACTCAAGCCACGAGCTGGTGCAGAGCCCGTGAAAGAATGCTACTTACTGGTTTACTCCTCATAGATTGATAAGCCTGCTTTTTTTTTTTAATGGACCCAGAACTATCAGTCAAGTGATGACACCATCCTCATTGGACCAAGCCCTCCCCCATCAATCGCTAATTAAGAAAATTTTCTGCAAGTTAGTCCACAGGCTATTATTTGGGATGCATTTTCTCCTCCTCCTCCTCCTCCTCTTCCTCCTCCTCATTCTTCTTCTTCTTTTCCTCCTCTTTTCCTCCTCCCTTCCTCCTCCTTCTCCTCCTTCTCTTCCTTCTCTTCCTGTTCCTCTCCCTCTCCTCCTCCTCTTCCTGCTTTCTTTCTTTCTTTTTTTTTTTTGAGACAGGGTTTCTCTGTCAACCTTGGCTGTCCTGGAACTTGCTCTGTAGACCAATTTGACCTCAAACTCATGGAAACTCTCCTGCCTCTGCCTCCCAAGTACTGGGATTAATTAGGCTTCTGCCACTACTGCACAGCAGGAGACATTTTCTTAATCAAGGTTCCCTCTCTCAGATGATTATAATGTGTTTCTGGTTGTCATAAAACAAGTTAGAACAGAGCACCAGTAATATATATGCCAGATTCCTTTGCCACGTGGTTTCTGGATGTGTTTTGTGAATTTTCAATGAAATGCAGTCAGGAGACAGTTGGAAGACACAAGAAACATAAACATTCCTCCAAAATAGATCAAGCCAATCAACTGTCTCACCCATTCAGAGGGCCTGATCCAGTTGGGGGCCCCTCAGCCATCGGTTCACAGTTCATGTGTTTCCATTCGTTTATCCACTCCTCCCTGTATTCCATCCATCCCTGGTCCCAACAACTCTTGCTCACATAAACCCTCCTCCTTCTCGCCAATTGGACTCCCGGAGCTCCACCCGGGGCCTGACCGTGGGTATCTGCATCCAGTTCCCTCAGTCACTGGATGGGGTTTCTAGCACGACAATTAGGGTGTTTGGCCATCCTATCACCAGGGTAGGTCAGATCGGGCTATTTCTCGACTATTGCCAGCAGTCTATTGTGGGGGCATCTTTGTGGATTTCTGTGGGCCTCTCCAGCACTTTGCTTCTTCCTATTCTCATGTGGTCTTCATTTACCATGAACATTCCTTGTGTTCCCTCTCTGTTCTTGATCCAGTTGGGATCTCCCGCTCCCCCAAGTTCTCTTTCCCTCGTCCCTCGCCCCTCATTGCCCCCACTCACGTCCAGACTGTTCATGTAGATCTCATCCATTTCTCCGTCATTGGGCGATCCCCGTGTCTTTCTTGGGGTCCTGTTATCCAGGAGGCATACAGGCAGTTGGACTGGGTCCTGTGCTCAGTACATGAAACCTGGGGCTTAGTAGAGACCCTTGGCTCAGCCTGGGAGGAGGGGACTAGACCTGCCTGGACTGAGTCCACCAGGTTGATCTCAATCCTCAGGGGAGTCTTTGCCCTGGAGAAGATGGAAATGGGGGATGGGCCGGGGAAAGGAGGCGGGGCGGGAGGAGGGAGAACGGGGGAATCTAGGGCTGATATGTAAAGTTGAATTATATTGTAAAATAAAATAAAATAAAATAATAAAAAATATATAAACAGAAAAAAAAGCATGCCGAAACAAAACAAAAACAAAATAAAACAAAAAGCCTGCACACAAAAAAAAGAAACATAAGCATTTTTCTATAGCAGCTGAAAGTTAATGAGAGACATTTAGTTGTCTTGAATTGGCAGTGGCTGTATTCCATCATTTACCTTTGAGTACTGTGAAGTAGTGGGAAGACTATGTTAGAAATTAGTGACACATTTCTTTCCTTTAAATGGCATATATGTTGGTCAGTCCTAAATGTCTCTAGTTATTAGAGGGTTGTCTTTCTTAACCTTTGCACTCATGTAGAACTACTTTGTACTTTATATTACTATGACTTATTTTTAAAATGTCTTAAGGGAATCTGTTCCCTGTAATGTATCCTGGGAAATGACCTTGGTAATATTATTTTATGAATTTATGAACCAAGAATTGTAGCAGGGTCCTTGCTGTTGTTCCCTTTTGGGGCGGGGGTCAAGTAGGCGCAGAGTCAAACCACACAGACTCCGGGAGAATGTCGAAACAACAAGCTCAGTTTATTCAGGAAGAGGCAAGCCTTATATACCCTCCACCCCACCCTGGGGGGAAGGTTTGATGAATATGCATCTGCTGGTGTGACATAGCTGTCTCTCATTGGTCCAGGTCATCTCCAGATCATATTTCAGCTGTTGTTGCTAAGACCATCAGGCAGACCCAGGCTGGCTCTCACAAAGTATCTTTTTTACTTGTTTGAGCCTGCATGGCCCACAAGCCTGTTAGGGATGAGTCATCCCACAAAGAATTAATACATTGAAAAGCTGAGCATTAATAGAATGTGGCATATGGATTTTATTTTATTTCACTTTCTGCAGTATAAGGAGTGCTGCGTAAGAATATGCCAAAGAAAAAATTCAGGATGATCCAAAGTCCACCAGCGAAACTTGATTATATATTTTGATATAATGAAAATGTTAACCTCAAATAGAAACAATCCCTTGATTAATTTGAAGTATTATATAGAATTAATCTGCATTAATACATACAATCTTGTTAATCATTTTAGTAATGCCATTTGTTTAATCACATTTTAGAAAACACTTATAAAATATGAATTTATAGAATATAATTACAAATATTACATGACCAAATACATATTACATTATTGATTGTCTTTATTTTCATTGCATGTAGCATTTAGAACTTCAAAATAACTTGAAACTACAAAAATTCATGTTCTTTATTTTCTTCGTGTATTTGAAATACAATTTGAATAACAGAACACAAACTTGAACTTAGTTCTTTAATACATAGGATGAGTTAATGCAACTCTCTCTTCTTTGTCAAAATAAAAACAATGAACAATATATGCTTAGTAATGAAAACAACATATTTTGAAAATAGTAGAGATTTAAGGTCAATCCTTGTATGTTTCATTTTTTAAGACTAAGATTTTATCAGTAGGTTGAAAATGAATGTCAAACTTGATCTCCTGCAATGGGATTTAGTGTCTTTTTACCTTGATTGCAATAATCATTCTCAGATCTCTGTTTCTATTCCAACCTACCATATGGTAGAACTGAATTCTTCAAAACAAACATCCCGTCACCCCTCCCCACCCAGACAGAGAATTTCCCATTTTTTTAAATCATAATCCAGCACATGATACTGTAATTATTGCACTGATAATGTCAGTAATAACCCCTGGTTTCTGTGAACAGCTGCTTTGTCATAGTTCTAATTTTCAATTCTCTGAAGGATAGTAAATAACGACTGTGGCTCTAGCAAGTTAAAACCTTGAGCCAAGGTCTGAGGTCTGATGAAGACATTTCATGGCATGGGCAATGGGCCATGAGAGATCCTGCTTCCTCTCACCAGGTTCTGTCTGAAACTGTGTGGGCACATCAGAGACATTTGAATTAAAGAATGCTATTATAAAAACCTAAATAATAATTTTAGTGTTAGTGAAAATAAATTATTTTTAAACAATTTAAAATTCTAAGTTTATATTCAAGACCCAGTTTATTAGACGTAATTACTTGAGAAAGCAAGTGTGTTTCTTGTACATTAAAGAGCTTGAAGATAATTTGTTGAAAAGAAGAGGATAAATAAAATATTCACAGATTTCAAATGGTGTATATCAGCATACACAAAATTCCTGCCTGTAATTTTTTCCTAAAATTAAATTTCAGTAACATATTATGTTACTTAATTTAGATTTTTAACTTTCAGTTAATAAACTGTGAGAAGATTAGCTATTCGGAGAAAACTGAAATTTCATTTTAAGGTTTTTATAAATATGTTGACATGTAAGAGTATGAACTTTTGACTAAACATCAGTAAAATAGAAAACCCTTTACAACATTCTTCTTAAGTATAGTCCATTCTTTAATTTTTGTTGTTATTAATATTATATTATAATCTGATTTAGTGATTATAAATGATATTAACCATTCATAATTAATGAAGTGAAATATTTGCAAATTTCACAAAAAGTAGTTTGGTAATATCAATATTTGGCAGTTACTATTACCTTTTTGTGTTCTCACATGGATTTACATGACTTTTATTACATTGCAATGTTTACATAAATATTATTTCTTTTTACTTTTATTGAGACAACATTCCACTCTACAGTGAAGGGTTGCCTGGAATTCAATATGAGTCACGTTTCCCTAACTTGTGAAGATCCACCTCCTTCACATTCTAGAGTGCTTGGATTAGAGATTTAAGTCACACATTTTCCTTTTATATGTTTTTTTTCTCATTTTGGATAGAGCTGCAATTCAGCTTAGGGCATTTGCAAATGTTATGCTATTGCTCTGCCATTGAGCTATATCTCCAGCCCATTTTAATTCTTTTATTATTGAACAAACAAATAAAATATTTTATGGAATTTTTATAAAATACTCACTTATAGAACTTTTCCTAAAAGGATTTATTTAACATATTACATTTTTAAATTTAGATTTTAATATTTAAGTTAATGTACTATGAATAGACATTTACACATAGAAAATAAAGATATAAATATAAGGCTGTATATGTTTTCTACTTTTTAAAGTTCTACTTCAACTACTTATAGTAATGACAATTAATCTTCAGCCAAAGTAAAAAGAGAGAACTTGCATCCTGATTTCAAACATCACTACACAGACAGACATATGTTTGAAAAGAAAGAAGAAAAAAAAATCAACTGATGGAACAGAATAGAAATGAATAATGAGCAGATTCAGGGACAGTTAATTGTGTTTTGGCAAAGCTTCCATGAGTACAGAATAGAAACAAAACAAAACAAAACAAAACATTCGTCTCATCATAAATGTTTCTAAGGATATTGGATACCAATGTGCACAGGCATAAACCTCTATACAGACTATGTTTATCACTTTAATTTACATGCTACATAGTCAATCAATTTTGCTGTATTAAATATGTGATAATTAAACTTTCAAATATTGTCCTTCTAATAGCATATATCTGAAGCTTTTCTTTGGTGTTAATTGAGGTATCTTTTTTTTGAGTCAGGGTTTTTTGTGTATCCAAGGCTGTACTGTAACTAGCTCTGTAGATTAGGCTGGTATTGAACTCACAGAGCTTCACCTCCCTTTGCCTCCCTCCTAAGCGCTGAGATTAAAGGTGTGTGCCACAACTTCCTTCCTATCATTACATTTTATAACACTGGTTTTCTTCACATGATACTGATGTTAAAATTTTGGTGCATTTATATTTTATCTAGTTTGTAATAACTACTGTACCCATTGCATGGGGAATATGTTATATATTGTAGAATAAAACATCTTTAATTAGAGTTTCATAGTCATAAATTATTTTAGAATATTTCCATTGGTTTTAGTAATATTTTGTTTATTCTTTGATAATTTCACTACCCCTTCCTGCTTCTAGACTCCTCAAACACATTTTCCCCCAACCCCAGTATTCCTTTTTCTTTTTTCTTTTATAACCTACTGAGACCACTTAATGTTACCCATATATGTGTGTATGGTCATTGGTCATCCTCCGGAACATGAGGACACTAGTTGCAGTGACAGACTTCAGTGAAAACAACTTCAATCCTTCTAGTTTCTATCAGCTGTCAATCACGGTTGGGTCTCATAAATTCCCTTGTTATCCATACTGTAATATCAACTAATTTGATCATTTGTTTTCTGCAAGTTCTGGGAGATCATGAGTACAAAAACCCTATCATCTTCAGAAGACAGGGTTTCACAGAACAGTTCCCCATCCACAGCTCTTCTATTTTTTATTAGCCTTTTTTCTTCTTTTTATTATTAAGAATTTTTCTATTCATTTTACATACCAACCACATATCTTCCTCAGTTCCCTCCTCCCACCCCCCAACCTTGCCTCCCAACCCAACCCCCATTCCCACCTCCTCCAATGCAAGGCCTCCCATGAGGAGTCAGTAGAGACTGATACACTCAGTTGAGGTAGATCCAAGCACCTCTCCCTGCACCAAGGTTGTGTAAGGTGTCCCACCATAGGCAGTGGGCTTCAAAATGCTTGCTCGTACACCAGGGATGGATCCCAATTCCACTGTCAGGGGCCTCCTTAAGCAAATCAAACTACACAACTAATAGAGGGAGACATCATGGGGATAGGGAGAAACTGGGAGCTAGGGAAGTTCCCAGGAATTCACAGGATGACCCTACCTTAGACTAATAGCAGTAGTGGAGAGGGTGCCTGAACTAGCGGACCCCAGTAATCAGATTGGTGAATACCTTAACTGTGGTAATAGAGCCTTCATTCAGTAACTGATGGAAGCAGATTCAGAGATTCACAGTCAAGCACCAGACCTAGTTCCAGGAGTCCAGTTGAAGAGAGTGAAGAGAGATTCTATGAGCAAAGGGCATCAAGATCATGATGGGGAAATGTACAGAGACAACCAAACCAAACTAAGTGGGAACTCATGAACTGTGGACCAATAGCTGTGGAGCTTCCATGGGGCTGGATTAAGTTCTTCCATTTTTTTTCCTGATTACTCTTTCATGATATTCCTTGAGCCATGGAGTGGGGTGATGTATTTCTCTCATTTAGGGTTTAACACTCTACAAACACTTAATTTCAGTGTTTTGACCTGCTTTGAATGTGCACTAACCTCTCCCCCCTGCAAAAAGAACCTCTCTAGTTAAGAAAAAACATCATCAGTTATGATTATCATTACTAATGTTGAGAAGATAGCTTGACTACATACCTATTTAACATATCATTAGTAATCTATTCATTCCCCTTTGGGCCTGTGACATCCTCACCACACACTTCGGCAAGATAATACCAAGCATGTGTTTATTCCCATGTAATGAGCTTATAATCCAAGCAGAAAGTGCTTAGCTACCTAATAACAGTCATGATACTACTCCACTAGTGGACACATCTTTGCTAGCAGGTTGGTATTGTAGAGTCCTGCTGTGTAAGACCCCTGCTGACTTTCTCCCCAAATAATATGAACAACACCTTCTATGAGTAAGATAGCTAACAGGTAGGGAGGAAGTTTCCAAAACAATCACAATCTATTTGTCTATATTCCACAATGAGAGTTTGTGTTTGCTTTAGCAATAAAGGTTCATAATCTAGATATATTGGGAAACAAAAAGCAACAGTAAAAGCCTATGTTATTTGTGGGGTCTTCAGGTCTTCTTAATCAACAACTCTTAGAAAAGTATACCAAGTTTCATCTGGACTTCTAGAAGCAACATCTTATTTATTTATTTATTTATTTATTTGTTTGTTTGTTTATTTCTGCTTCTTTTGTAGCTTAAGGATAACACATAGGCTGAATTTAAACCTTTATTAAAATACTTTTATGGATCAAAACCTCATGTTTTTCAGAACTTTACATAGTTTACATCTTTTGGTTCATTGTTGTGTAGTGACAGTTACAGAAGACTATTACAACATGAATAAATTATAATGTACTTAATTTACAATTCATAGTTTTTGAAATTGAACTCATTAGAAGGAATTAAAGCATCAAACATGCATTTTTCAAAAATTCATTCATCATAATATATTCTGCAAATATATCAGAGACAGATGAATATAAATCCTCAATAAAAACTAAAATCAGACTAATATATTGTAAACTTGTTTTAGCATTTGTTTTCAAATCAAAAACTAAATAGTTAAGAGAATTTGTCATTTATATTATGCATCATGTATAACACTGAACTTTTATGAAGTGTTTTATTATTAGGAATTAACTACAACATTATCTGTTAATGAAATCATAAATCTTCAATTATAGTTCCATATGTGAATGACTTGAATTGTTTTTAGACAGAGACAATTCTAATAAAATATACAGTGTAGCTAGAGTTTTCCTGCCTGGCCCACAGTCAGGATAAATCTCTTTCACCTGCCAGTCCCACAGCCGCTCAGACCCAACCAAGTAAAACACAGAGACTTACATTGCTTACAAACTGTATGGCCGTGGCAGGCTTCTTGCTAACTGTCCTGATATCTTATATCAATCCATTTCTATAAATCTATACCTTGCCACATGGCTCGTGGCTTACCGGCATCTTTACAAGCTGCTTGTCCTGGTGGCGGCTGGCAGGCAGTCAGTGACTCCCTCTGCCTTCCTGTTCTTTTAATTCTCTCTGTTAGCCCCGCCTATACTTCCTGCCTAGCCACTGCCAATCAGTATTTTATTAGCAACACATTTGCCATACAGAACATCCCACAGCAATACAGTATACAAAAGCAATTTATTTTAACCAAAATAAGTATCCTAATTTAAAGACATAAAATAAATTCACTTCACAATGCAAAATATTATTGGATAGAATGTTAGACTTCTATCAAATAAAATTTACACCTTTTAACCAATCAACTGAAATTCAAAATGTTATTAATACTGTAAGAACTTTACATATTATTGGATCAAAATACAGAAGAAATATGAGTTGGCATTCCTTATTGTTTGAGAGTTGTATACCTTTATGCAATGAATTATAGTTGTTTTTACCCCAACTCCCATGTCTTGTCCCATTCCTTATCCCATCAAAAACCTTCTTGCATATATGTCCTCCTCCTACTTCCATGTTATCTTTTGGTATTTGTGTGTGTGTGTGTGTGTGTGTGTGTGTGTGTGTGTGTGTGTTCCACTAAATTTAAATGAGAATTTCTTGTGTGAACATAGGTGGGATATAATCTACTGTAATAACTTTTATTATAAATAGCAATGCGAATAAAAGGCAAAAATGAAAGAAAGAAAGAAAGAAAGAAAGAAGAAAAGAAAGAAAGAAGGGAGGAAGGGAGGGAGGGAGGGAGGAAGGAAGGAAGGAAGGAAGGAAAGAAAAGAGTTGATTACACCCATAACTCGAAAACCACAATACCAATGTTTCATAGTGGGCCTATCTTGCTTGGCAGGTCAGTAATATATCATGCAGGCTCAGACTAGGTAAGACCATTGATGACATTTTGCCAGCAGTAGTACAGCACTTTCCAATGTTTTGAAATCTACCTAGCCAGAAGAAGTTTCCCAGTAAGCACATGATTAGTCTCTCTATAACCTATAACCAAAGTGTGTGGTGACTCTAGCAATAAGGACTTCCTATATTCTTATGATGAACAGTCAAGAATAATTGCAATAGTCTTTGCTGTTTGGGGGAATATCCAGTAACTTGTAGGAAGGTATCCAGTGCTTTGCAATGAGTTTTTAATTTATTATCAATTACTGTTTGGGTTATAAGATAGTGTGTGCTTTATTTTTCATACTTACTGCATTTTTGGTTAAACTTTCCTGTGCACCTGTTCCTCTCTAACCTTTGCACCTTTACTTTTAACCTTCTTGTCTTCTCTGATAAAACCTTCTTATCCAGAGTATACTCTCTTTATTTTGCTTTTATTTATATTCTACTATTACCTCTTCCTCAAGTTATTCTTCACCCCAAAATGTCTACTTTCTAGCTTCTTCATTCCAAGTGTACTCCATGTAAAATAAATAAGTCTAAGAACCATATATGATAATAAAGACATATAGCATTTGTAATTCTTATTCTGGATTCATAATATAATTTCTCCAGTTTCTTTTATTTACTTGAAAATTTCATAATTTCATTTCTTGAAGATGTATAAAATTTTATGTGTATATGTACTATATTTTCACTCTCCATCCATTAGTTTATACACATTTAGGCTTAATGCATACAATAGCTATTATGAAGAGGCCAGAAATAGACATGATGTGCATGAGAAGGCATCTTCTTTAAAATTAATTAATTAATTAATTTATTTATTTATTTATTTATTTATTATTAATTAGTTTGTGTAGTTTGGTATTTTTTAAGACAGGGTTTCTCTGTGTAACAGCTCTGGCTGTCCTGGAACTCACTCTGTAGACCAGGCTGGCCTCAAACTCTAAGGTATCTGCTGGCTCCTGCCTCCAGAGTACTGGGATTAAAAGCATTCACCACCACCACCTGGCTTATGTGCAGGTATCTTTGCAGTATGATTTAGAGTCCTTTGGGTATATGCACAGTAAAACTAGTGATGGTGTCTTATGTTAGTTTTATTTTTATTTTTTTGAGAAAAGTGTACACCAATTCTAAATTGAATACACTAATTTACACTCCCCAAAGCATGTATAAATGCTCCCTTTTTCACATCCCCACTAGTATTTGTTGCCAATTTTATTCTTGAGTATGGTCATTCTGACTGGAGTAATATGGAATCTCAAAGTGGTTTTAATTTGCATTTCCTTGGTGGCTAAAGGTGATAAATACTTTTAAAGTGTCTGTTAATTATCTACCTTCCTTCTTTTGAAAACTCTTTGTTTAAAAGCCAGCGGTTGATATAGAGTTCATATGTGTTCAAGTTTTGAGAAAAGGTGACTTTGAGTACTCAGATATGAATGGTAGAAATACATCAACCTTTCTCCCCAGGCTTAGGGAACATTATGGAAGAGGAAATGACAGAAAAGGAATACAAGGCTGAGAAAATGGTCAGGAGTTCGGTGAAACACTGTCATCTGGACGTGACAAGCCCATTGCATTCATGAGCTGTGGCTGACAACATAGAACCTACACAAATTCAGTCCAGTCAAAATCCCAGTATGGCTGAGGAAAAGGCTCATAAGACATATTGGCAGTTTATGGGTACTGGGGGAGTGGAAAACATAATACATTTCAATTCTCACATGTACGCACAGATTAAATGAAATAATCATATTTGGGTAATGGCATTATTTAATGAAGCCTCTGCAAAGCACTGCCAAGTTTTGATTTGAAGGAAAAGGTGAATAATGGAGAAGCTCATTTCTAATTTAGAGAATCTAGCTATTTGTCTGCCTAGCTGCCTATCATCTATTTTTCATCTATCTCTATCTATATATCATCTTTCTACCATTTATCCAACCATTTAACATTATCACTCATCTATCTACCATCTACCTGTCATTTATCTGTCTGTCTATCTATCTATCCATTTATCTATCTATCCATCCATCATCTGTCTATCTACCTATCTATGTATCTATTATATTTTTGGAGGTGAAAGAAAAACATTTAATACATGAAGAAACTTGCAGAGGCAGGAAACTATTTTCTAAATTGAAAGGCAGATATAAAAGTAGAAGATTATATTTCTCTTAAAAGTTTAACTTGTACCTGAGATATCTATAACAGGATACACCATATACTCAAATATATTCCTGGATGTTATATAATTATCCAGAGCTTACATGTTTCCCTTCTAGGAGGCAGAAATTTTGCCCAAAATGTCTTATTGTAAAATAATCTTGAATTTTTCTAACAAAATAATTTAAAATAACACTGTATGACCTTAATTTTCTTTAAAAATAAAATATAAACTTATGCATCCACAGATGTTGATAAAATTCAAATAAAACACTTTTTGGATCTAGCCTCTGTAAAGTTGGTATTCCTATTTTCCAGATGTGCTTATAATCTTTACTCTTTATTTTTCAATCTTTTACATTGATAATTTATATCTATATATATAATATTACATTGTTGTATAATTAGACACATTAAATATCATAAGAAAATATTGTTCAGATATTGATACATATAATTTCTAATGTATATTAAAGATTTTAAGTTACGTTTTCTAAAATCAAATTCTCTATCGATGGAGTAATTGGTCATTGAAGGTATAACTATAAATATTTGTGTGTACCTCACCACTCATTAAGAAGACTTTTCTCTGAAACAAACCAGGACTATTACAGAAAAGTACAGCCAAACAAAATGTAGAGTCTTGAAACTCAGTGTCAATGGATCCATCTATAAAACAACTCCTACAACAAAGGCTCAGGTAATGTATTGTAACAGCCAGAGGATCAGGGAGCATGCTGTGAGGCTGTGTGTCACAGAAACTTTAGAAACAACAGCAGTAAAATCTCATCAACATGGCTTCCTAAACATGAGATGAACAAGAACAACAGCAATAGACACACCAAAGTGGGCAGGGGGAAAGAGTATGATGCCTCAGCCCTCCATAAAGAACCATAGGCAACTAAACATTCTGAGAGCACAGGAAATAATCTCCCCCAGGGAAGAGTACAACAAGTGGTTATCTAAATCCAATAGTCAGACCTGAAAACACACACACCCACCCCCACCCACACACACACACACACACACACACACACACACATATATATATATATTCATATATGTGTGTTTGTTTATATATATATATACATATATATATTCATTATACAGATGAAGGAGGCTATAATTACTAATATAGATTATATTAATACAAATGTATATGCATGTAACAAATAAAATAATGGTAAAAGAGGCCATGAAAATGAAAGCAAGCAAAAAGAGTATATCATTAGGTTTGAGGGAGGAAAGGTAAGTGAGAAGTATATATGTAGTTGTGTGTTAATCTCAAAAACAAAAAGAAAGAATATGAAAGTATACATCATGATTAGGAAAAATGAAACTGTTGGTAACAATGCCTAGCAGTCACGGTGCCAACAAGGAATGAAAATAAAATGAATATAAGTAGAAAACAGCTAAAATAAAATAACAGAAATTTTCAGTTTTCCTAGGAACCTACCTTAATTAAAATTCCTCATGTAGATTTATAAACAATGTATTTTGCATTGTATTTTACACAGTAATAGCAATGTTTTTCAGTATTTTCAAAAGTGACGAGAATCCACATTTCTCTGCTATAGAGAGATTCATGAAAACCTTGTCTATCAGCAGATGGCAACTCCATGTGATGCCAAATTGCCACCTGCCTAATTACCAGTTCATTATCAAAAAGTATTCATTTGTTTGTGTCCACATTGGACAAAATGGAGGAGATGATTCTATATAATTCTCAACATATGATGCACAAATATATAGTAACAGAAAATCCTTGTATCTTATGAAACTATATGAAGAAATAGCACATCGCTGATTATATACTGTATGTAACAGATGTTCATATTCTATCACGTTTTCACCTTTTTCTATGTCTCACGGTGTATTTTGAGACTGCACTTCTCATTTGTCTGCTGTTATGATTCTATTGACATGAAGGGTTTGAAGTACACTTCTATTAAATTTAAAATACAAAATTATTGGAATAGTTCCCCCAAGGTGTAAGCAAATTGGGGAGATACTGCTTTGTGTGTTTTCATGAAGTTATTGTAGGTTCCATTTGCAAAGATGTAAAAGAAAGTAGTGAATATTTGCTTCATACCTTTGTACATTTTAGTTGTTTTCTAACTACACACTCTGTTTTATATTGCTCATGTTAAATATAAGTACAATTTATATACTCTAGCAAAGTAATAGAATAATACATTAAACTGAAACCTTTATCTATGAAAGTAAATTGCAGAGAGATTTGTACAATTGACTATTAAATAAGGAATTCAGAAAATAGTCAAACTTACATATTTTAAATGAATGTTAACTTTTCTTCATCATTTATCATTTGTAAACATAGCTTAATGTTCTTTTCTTCTTTTTCTTTACACCACAGGGCACAAAAGCCACATGACTATTTCTGAAGTTAATTTTGCTCCTTGGCATCTGTTATATACAAATTCACAATTTCCTATTGATTTTGCTCTCTGTAAAGCTTTTTATTCCATGAAATACCTTGATTGTACATAAAGTTTATTTTATTACAATAAGTTGCAAACATAGCTTTCCCTTTTCTATTGTGTCATTACATGTGCAGGATATTTTGACTTCACTAACAGGTAAGACAGATTTTCCAGCACTTCTCATCTCCTCTCAACAAGATTCTATTTTTACTTCCATTTCCTCAACCGCTGCCCCTGTCTTCACATCTTCCTTTCTCCCTAACAACTGTCTTCATCTTTATTATCATTTCATCATAATTATTTACCTCCAGGATACTTAATTACTGTACATTATGCTATGCCATTCAGGGATCATTTCACAGAATTAATTATTCCTTATTTCATGTGCTTGTAGATTTTGATGCTGCAACATAAAAACTCAAGGACATTCACTGTATGCACTAATTTATTCCTAGCTTAGACAAGGTAGATCTGTTGTTGGAATTCATTTAAAGGGATAGATCTGTTAACTACAATTTTCCTAACTTATTGGGAAATATTGTTAGATTCTACAATCTTTCATACTCATCTTGCATTATATATTTTGAAATAAGTGTTTAAATTTTTAGGATATTTATTAGAACATTTGAATATAGTAACAAATTTATTTTACAAAATGCTATCTTATATGAACCATAAATATTTCATATTTTGTGAGGAATAAGTTCTCCATACATATGCCATATGTATAGTCTGCCTTATTCTAGGGTAAAGGAAGAGAAGGAGGTAGCTAAAATGAAATCCCACATACAACAAAATGAATTTTGTTTCCTTGTTGCTTGCGTCAATGTTATTGGTCTATCATTTCAAAAATATTAGAATCAATAGTTTGACTGGTGAAACATAATAGATTCTGTCCCCAAAAATGCATATGAAGCAGTAGCTCTTATAAAGTCATAAATAATATGAAAGTTAACATTCTTGACCGATTCCTAAGAGATGCTTCAAGTCATCTTGTGTGTCTTAATTATTGTTAATCACACTTTGTCCCACCCACATAAAAATGTAGTTAATGGGAGATGGCCAATTCCAGTTACCTATCCACTATTGCTAGGAGTCTTAACTGGAGCCATCCTTGTAGATTTTTTGTAGGTACCCTTACACCAGATTTCTACCTGACCCTAAAATGCCCCCCTTACCCCAGACTTCTCCTTCATTAATTTCCCATTCCATCCAACACCCTCAATCTAAGCCCTCATGTTCCCATCCCTCTGGCCCCCAGTGTACCCAGGAGATCTCTTCTAATTCCCCTTTCCAGAGAAATTCATGAATCCTGTCCTGCTTTAGGTTCTCCTTGTTACCTAGCTTCTCTGAGGCAGTGGATTGTATTATGTTTATCCTATTCTTTACAGCTAATATCCACTCATGAGTGAGTACATACCATCTATGTCTTTCTGGTATGGGTTACATCACTCAGGATGATTTTTTTCTAGTTCCACCTATTTGCCTTCAAATTTTTCTGATGTCATTGTTTTTAACAGCTGAGTAATACTCCATTGTGTAAACGTAACACTATTGGAGTTAACAACAAAGAGCCTTCATCCAGTGACTGATGGAAACAGATGCAGAAATCCACAGCCAAGCACTGGACAAAGGTTGGGGAATCCTGTTGAGGAGAGGAAGAGAGGGAGGAAGGATTGTACAAGTGGGGTGTGGTGGGTGTAGGGATTTGGGGGTTTCAAGGTCATCATAAAACAACCCACACAGACTTTGGACCAACCATTAGGGAGCCTGCGTAGGACTGACCTAGGCCATCTACTTACATGTGACAGTTGTGTAGTTTGATCTGCTTATGGGTTTCCTAGCAGTGCAAGTAGGGCCTGTCCCTAATGCTTTGGTTGGCTTCCAAGAACCTATTTGTCATACTGGGTTGCCTTGCCCAACCTGAATAAAAGAGGAGGAGCTTAGTCCTACTCAACTGGGTATGTCATGCTTTGTGTACACCATAGAGGCCTGCCCCTTTCTGAACAGAAACAGAGGAGGAGTGGATGGGAGCACTATGTGGGGGGTGGGGTGGGGCATGGGAATGGGAGGAGTGGAGGGAGGAAAAACTGTGGTCAGGATGTAAAATAAATGAATAAATTTAATTTATAAAAAGGGGAAAATGAAATTGACAATTATCTAATAAAAACCTGCCAATAAATTTTCTAATAAAAGCAACTATTTCAAGTATACCTTAATTTATACTTATTTATAGCAATATAGAGTTCAGAAATTGAATTTATACCAAGTACTGAATATTTTCTACTTAAGATCCTGTGACTCTGTACATAAGTTCTTCATTGTAAGATTAGATGCTTTGAGATGGAGTTGGCTCTAAAGTCCTTCCAGATGACGCATCCTCTTCCTCCTTCTTCTGCCCCTATGCATTGTATAGAAGTGTCCCTTTATGAAGTGAGAGGAAAGATAGACAAACAGAAATAGAAAAGAGGACATGAGGAATCAAGAACAATCTAGAGGGCCTTCTGTCAAAATAATTGCTTTCTATTTTAGATCTAATTGGTCTCAAAATTAATTTCCTTGCTTTTAATTGGGATACTGATGAACAGCAATAAGGAATAATTATTTTTCTTTGAATTATACCAACAAAGATCAGAGCATGAACAGTTATGGGTAACTAATTTTAAAATCTCTCAGCAAAAATAAAAGGAGTATGGAAATTGTGTCTGGATGCTATAAAAAGCAAAACTCTTTGCAGGGCAACTTTAGATCTATCTGTGATCCCTAGAGATAAGTACCAAGAGAGCTGGTTTCACAAAAGGAAGGAGGGCTGGGATATTTATATCCCCACATGCCTGTCAATTACTGAGATACAAAAGAATGTAGAGTGATGGCTCTTTGTGGTACAATAGGAACAGCTTGATTGGACAGCAGTAGAATAAGATTCTGGAAAGTTTATGTAATGTGGAGTGGGCTGGTTAGATTTTTTTTTTCTCAGCTTGACACAAGCTTGGGTCATTTGGGATGAGGGAATCCCAATTAGAAAATGCATTCATAAGCTTGGCAGGTAGGCAAGTGTGTTGGTGATTTTCTTGATTAGTGATTGTTGTGGGAGGTACCAGTCTATTGGGGATGCTAGCATCTCTGGGTTGTATAAGAAAGCAGACTGAACAACCCACGAGGAAAAAGCCAGTAAACAGCATTTCCCATTTGTTTCTGGCTTAGTTTTGTTTCTGGGTTTCTGACCTCATTTCCTGTCTTGACTTCCTTTTGTGAAGGACTGAAAGATGGAAGATGACATAAACCCTTTCCTCCCCAACTTGGTTTTGGTCATGGTATTTTTTTCATAGTAATATAAACCTAAGACAGGGATTCTGAATACAACAGGATCTTTTCAGTCTAGTTATGCATGACTAATTGACCAGTCTCATTTTCCCCCATTTACATGATTAGATTGTGGGCTTCCTGTCACAGAAACTTAAATCTATCAGAGGCACCAAAGATTCCTAGACTTTCAAGGCCAGCTAGCCCAGCAAAAGCAGTAAAGTTAAACAAATACCCTGCCTGAAACAAGGTAGAAGGCAAGGGCCAACACCATAGATATCCTCTGATCACAGAGGTGCTCACACTTAAATACAAAAATACTGTATGAATACATACAAACACCCATTAAATACATAAACACACACACACACACACATACACACACACACACACACACACACACACACACACACACAAAGGGGGGTGAAGAAATTTGATCATTTACTGCAATGTGGATAGAACTGGAAAGCATCATACAAGAACATATAGGGTAAATACAGAAAGACAAATAAATCATATTCTCATCCACATTGACAATACTATACAATTTTTGACAAAGGTGCAGAATCAAACCAACAGCAAGTACACATGTGGGTGGCAAATAATTAACCAGAGCACATGTGGTAAAAATTCCCTTTGCAAAGAAAAATATATTTCAAATTTTGAGTTTCAAATAAAAGTAACAATGGTAAATAAGTGAATTTGAATAAATTTCACTGTTTAAGAGTTTGATCTGATGATTTGGAAAATTAAATACATGACTGTCTTAATAATATGATATTGGGCATTTTTAGACAATTAAAATAAATTATGTCATTCTTCTATAATATGCCTCTATTAACCTTTGGCTTAGCTGCTGGGAAACATTGATCATGTGTCTATTATTGTAGCTTTAGATTTTCTTCCATTTAATATAAATATTAATCAAATTATTCATTTTATTCTACTTGTTTTTTAAAAATTCATAATATTTTTATATTCATTCAAGTTTTTTCAAAGTATATTTACTTCATTTAATTTCATTTCTCAGTATTTGCCTATGACTCCAATGTCACAGAATGTTTATTTATGATGGTGTTTTATTATTTATCATATCTTTCAATCAAAAATCTTTGATATTTAAATTTGTTTGGTATCCTTGCCAACACTGACAAATGCAAATGTTTTTATTTTTAGCACCTCTGGTAATTGTGTATTTTTCCATAAGGCTATATTCTGTGTGAATAAAGATCTTGATCATATCTGGATAGAGATTTTGGCTATTCATATTTTAGGGAGATTCTCTATTCAAAACACTTGCTCACTTTCATAGAATAAATACTGTTTTTGTCTTTCCCAAATAATTAGAATTTAAAATATGTCAATACTAGAGGTTGAAGTACTACAATTATACATTTAATTAACTTGGAATGGTTAAACTAAAAATAAATAAATAAATGGTAGTGGCAGGTTATATGGTCCAAGGGCTAAAGGAGCTTGCTGTGCTATTTTGATGACCTTATTTGGTTCCCAGATGCCCTAGTTGATGAGGAGACCAAATTCCCAAAAGTTGTACTCTGACTTCTACATGTATGCATGCACACAAACAAACACACTTGAAAGGGAGAAAAGCTTGTTCTTTCATGGGTACAAGCTATGGAATGGTACTATGGTAAGTGAGGTACCATTTCATTATGAAACAAAAAATTTAATATGTTTTGTCTATTAAAATATTTTCATCCCAGTCACTTGCATTTGATGACTGTTGAATGCATATTATTTTTGCTCTTTGTATTAAAGTAACATTTTGGTCCCTCACTTTATTACTTTCTCTACTGTAGTAATAACCTAATTGTAAAATATATTTAAAAATCTATGTCATCATTTCTGATTCTGGCATTTAATTTTTTTTTAATTTCCTTGTGTTTTAAAATAAAAACACTTTCTGTTTTATGCCTGATATTATCCCTTTTAGTTAATTTAGTGTTTTAGTGTCATTGTTAGAATATTGCTTAATTTATTTATGGTAATCAAATTCTAAGCATGTATGTACACTAGGTAGTTGTGCTTCATTTTATACTTTCCTGAGATTTATATAGACTTACTTTTCCTTTAGGGTTTAAAATCGATATTCCAAATATGTTCTTTCACGGGGATTTTGATGCATAATCAAGGTGTATGAGAACTCTTTACTCTAAACACTCAACAAATGATCACTTGGACCTACAGGGTCTGTTCACACATCATAAAGCATCTCTGCTCCATCCTGATCCACTCTCCCCTCTACCCTGACCTTGCACAATCTCTTAGCAGAGCTGCTCCTGCTAATTCATAGCTATGCAATCAGGTTAGATTCCTGTACAACATCATACCCTTTTCCAGTTATTTTATTCTCATTTAATCCACTGATTTAATAATAAAAATATTGATCCATACATAAACTGAATGTAATTTCCTGTATTTTATTAATATAGCTGCATCACAGAAAGTGTGTCTGGGAAGAAGATCCTAGTTCTAGACCACCAAATACTGTCCTTTTCAATCTGATAAAGGTTGGCTACATTGCTTGGTGTAATATTGAATCGCAGTCTTTAGAGTGATATGTGGAAGGAGAAACTAGAGACCAACAGTTTCCACATTTTAATCAGATATGGATGAGTCTTAACTTCTGATGTGATTTTTAAATAAATTATTTTGATAAAATAGTCAAGGGTTCATAATTGTTGAACAGAATACCCTTTAAGTGTAAGCACCTTTAAAATGTCCTTTATAATAAATAGCATTTCATAATAAGGCAAATAGTACTATATTTATTGCTGTCATTATAATATCCTGGCATTATAATGAGGCTTTGTGTGATATAACTTCAGTATTTAAATATGCCATTTTCAGGATTCTGCTAACGTTAATTCATACTGGTATTATAATAATATAATGTCAGTTGTTAGTGTGAACTGGCAAAAATTAGGATTGTGTCCTTGATTTACTTAAGCATATTTAGAAATAAAATGTTTAACAAAAATTTTTAAAAAAAGTTATAGCATATATGCATATTTAGGAAAGTAATAGTGAATAATTTTCTGTATTTCAAATCCATCAGCTTTATTTCATTTACTTACAGTGCCTTTCATGAAATCATAAAACACACACACACACACACACACACACACCAACTGAACAAATAAAGGAAAGTTGAAGTCCTGATACTTAATAATATTGGCCTATTTTGCCATCTTCATGGCCTATGTATTAGGTCATATGCTAGGATGGGTGTTGTTGTGAAGTATTTGTAACTTGATCAGAATTTCAATGAATAGATTCTTGAGTAATGGGGAGCCATTAATTATATCCATAGACCTCATCCAATCAGCTGACTTTCTAGGAGAAAAATAAAGTAACATGAATTCTTTCCTGCATCTCACTTTTGCAAGACCTATTATGTATTTGGAGTTGGCTAATTCCTGTGACAGCACTGTCAAAGACAAGAAGAAGAATCAGGGAAAGATGAGGAAGAGGAGATTAAGAATGGAAGGGAGCAGGTACCAGGGAATGGGAAGAGGTAATGGAGAAAGATGAGATGCAGGAGATTCTATTATTTTTATTTCTTTGGAATACCTCACTACAAAGATTTTTCTTGTTTTCCTTACTATTAATGACCATCATAATTTTATCTAAGTTTGAACTGTTGTTCTAACATATTAAGTGCTATTATGATGAAATACTTTATTTGCGTATATATTTGAACATATTAGTTGAAGAGATCTCTACAATTCAGATACTATACACTCACACTCTTGTATCTGAGTTTATTACAATTTTTAAATGCACAAGCAATAAATGGATTTTATTTGTTATGTCTTTCACTATGTTTTACTTTTGTTCTGGTTACTCTTGGGTAAAGCAATGTCTTTTGTAAATAATGCTAAGCAACTTATATATTGGTAAGGTTCAAAACTGTGTGTTAGTGTGCACTGGAAAAGAAGGGAGTGATATCATTATGATGCATTTCTAATGATCTCCTAAAACATGTCTGAATGAAATGACTTCCTGTCTCTGTGCATAGATGTGTTAGCATACACTTTATATAGAAATACTAATTGAAAATGTTCATTATATTATTTTATTTTTTGTGGAAATTATTCAAGTGTTATAGTATATATATTCTTTCCATTGGTAGATTCAAATTCAATGAAGCAAAATAAATCATTTAATAAATATTCAAGTATTTAATACTGACATATAGCAACAAAACACATTAAATTAATATTCTGTGTTCTTCACATGTTATGAATCATATTTTGATCATGTGCAGCTAAAACCAACTGTCTGAGTGCAGACACATGGGATACTAGTGTAGGCAGCAGAAGAAAGCATTTTTTCCCTTTTTTTTTCGTATTCTCTCTTAGTCTTTTATTCCCAGGTTCTTCCTCTTTTCATGTTTTTCACTGATTCAGTAAGCTTTTCTTGAGCTTTCTGTTTGATAAGGCTGTGCATCTTGTGTAATTCCTTTGACTTTCATGGCTCAAAGTGCAATTTAGGATTGTGTTACATATATTGTAAATCCATGTAATGAAAGCCACAAACTTCTCGTAAGCATTATGAGGCTGACATTTGCGGAGATAAATATTGTTCACTCAGCAAGTAGGAGATTGCATAGAGGGCTAGAACAGTTAACCTTGATATTTCATTTGAGAATGCTTTAAATGCACATCAATTGTAGAGTGTTAGTTCAAGCTCACATTGAATGACATGACCTTATTAGTTGTATGTCCTTAATAAGAGTTTAAGACAAATTAGTATTTTTGGGGAATATGTGATGATTCTAAGTCTTTTGAGTTTTAATTAACTCATTAAATTTTATTAGACTATTAATACATATCATAAAAATATAGAGATGTGAAAGTACAAATATAAGCACTATTACAGTTATTTACTAACTCAAATGTATCATTTAATTGTATTTTTTAAATTTTAAGTTCTTTGTCCATATGTGTGTCTGTTTATATGCTAGTATACGTCCGTACAGTACTATTAGTTTGTAGAAACATCCACTTTTGTTTAAAAAATTAAAAAGTACTGATAGCATGAGTTATATACTAGGTTATAAGCTGCCTTGGTATGAAGTCCTGTGGACATGTCAGTAATGAGCTTATTCATTACCTTGCACATACTTCCTTCTTCTCTTTAAACTATTATTCTCTACTCAAACTGCTCTTACTGTGCCAGCCTTTCTCTGCATATTCTATTCTACAGTTTTGTGAATGTTAAATTATATTTCTCTGTATGCTAGACATCAATAGGCCAGTCCCAAGTTGGCTACTTGAAGGAAGAAAGTGTTTCCTACCCGCATAGAAACCTAAATAAAAATGCCAATGTCAGGGACAAGTGCTTATTTTTTTGGCTGCTGTTTCTCTCTCTTTAGTGTTGTGCACACCGCTCAATAATAATTGCTTAAAATGTGGATCTACTAACACACATGTGCAGGCATTTCATATATCTGTACCCAAAGTCAGAGATTCATTAAGCATGTAATGATAACAAATATCATATTCAATATTAAGTATTTAATACTAGTAAGAGAGTCTTTATTTGTATTCAGGCAATTTAATGCAGATTGTTGACCAATGCACAGTTCTGACTTCCTACAGTAAGTGTGGTAAAATAAATTTATTGGAAACATGCTAATCTTTCAAAATGTCATTTTATAATACTTGCCATTTAATATAAATGATAAAGAAAACTAGAAGTTGAAGGTAAGCAAAGACTTCCAACATTGTCTAGGTTTTGCAAAACACCTTTTACAAAGTTGAAAAAGAAAAAAATAAAAATTTACTTCAATAAAATTTAAGAATCCTGTTGGGAGGACAAGGTAGACAATAGTGTAAATATATGAGGAATACAACTACTTAATTTAAAACAGATATAGTTGTCCTAAAAGAAACTTCCATAAATTCTTTTATTTATTTTATTTTTATTCAATTTTTTTCATTTTACATAAAATGCACTGTTTCCCCTCCCTCTCCTTCTCCCATTGCTCCTCCTCCGTCCCCTGTCCCACCCCCCATCCACTCCTCATAGGGGGTAAGGTCTCCCTTGGGTAGTCACCATAGGCTGGCATACCAAGTTGGGGCAGGACTAAGCCTTCTCCCCTCCCCCCGCATCAAGGCTGAAAAAGGCATTCCACCATAGGGAATGGGCTCTAAAAAGCCAGTTCATTTACCCTAGATTGGTCCTGGTCCCATTTGCAGGGGCCCCACAAACAGATCAAGCCACACCCCTACAACTGTCAGTCCCCTGCAGGATCCCCAGCTGTCAGTCTAGACCTTGTGAGCTCCCACTAGCTTAGATCAGCTGTGTCTGTGGTTTCAGCCTGCTTATAATGGCAAAAAAACATAAATTCTTATTGGAATAATCTTCAGTAAAAGAACTGTCTGGATAGAGTTTTACATGTTATGTTTCTGTCTATGGGATAGCACATACCATTATTACACATTAAATGTTCAACCCTCACATTTCAGAATGTCAACTGCTGTGGAATAATCCTTCTGTACACTGTGGATATGTATTAATCTGATTGGTTAATAACAAAGCTGATTGGCCTACAGCAAGGCAAGATAAAGTTAGGTGGGACAAACAAAGATGATACTGGGATGAAAAAGGGAAGGGTGAGGGAGATGCCAGTCATCTACTGACCAAGAAGGATGTGTAGAAAATGAGGAAACAAGCCATGAGCCATGTGGCAAAGTACAAATAGAAATATAGGTTAATTTAAATGTAAGACCTATCCAGTGACAGGCCTGAGCTATCGGCCAAACATTTAAAAGCAATATTGAACCTCTGATTGGTTATTTGGGAAGTGGTGGGTGAGAGAGAAACAGCTGAGTACATCTGACATTCCAATTGTTGCTGAAATTTCCACATAAAACCTGAACAAGCTTAAAAGAAGCTTCTAAACACACATAAACGGAGCCAGATACAGCTTCTTAGTCTCACTGTAACATCATGGTGGGTTTCTGCAATCTCTCTCAAGGGCTGTAGTATAGAGAGTCTTCTCTCAGCCACTGCCTGTGGGCTTGAGAGATATACAAACACATTACATGGGAAGTTTAGGGTTATTACTCCTACAGACAGAAAAGGTTACAGAGATGCAGTAAAAACAAATTCAGATGAAAGAAACCTCTAAACATGTCACAGTGTGTTTAAGGCTTAGGAGAAAAAAACAAAAGGATAGAAAAAGTCCTTAAAAATAGAGTAGTAAAAATATAATAAGCCACATAAAGATGGAAAATACACAGAGTCTGGATTCTATATGTTATTGTGTTGTCTGAATTTTTTGGCTGCTAAGAGACATTATATTCTGGAAACAGCTGGATTAAACCAACCTATATAGTTTAAAAACATCTTGACTTCAAGCTTTAAGTCAAAAGATATGTTACTTTGGGAGAGAGGTTATGCTATTGTTTCCACAGAAAATGAGAGACTATACATTACTTCCATGTTAATAAAAATCAACTTTTATTGAGGAAGACACCCTGACAATCCTGGCTACAAACATAAAAAAAACAACCTAAAAGAACTATAAGACATGTGATGTATATTTACCTGGTCAAACACATAACAAAAAATCATCTTTAACTGGCTTGTGTACAATGCATAATCTATACTTGTACTAAAGGTATGTTACCTTTTAAAGTTTATATAATTTCAGAGCAAGGGGACCAAACACCAATGAAATTGATGGCCCCAGTGATCCAACATCCAGAACAGCTTTTATGCTGCTACTGAGATGATCCAGTCTCAGAGAATCCAACAGCCAAGAACAATTATCCTGATTTTCTCAAAGTTCCCTCAAAAATTACTAGCACCCCAATCAATAGGAAGTCATCTAGAAAACTATGCCTACATTTCCCCGAAAAGGGATTATGCATATTTATTATTATTTTAAGAGGGTTGGTTACAAGTTGTTATTGGAATTGGTCACCAAAATCTGAACAAAGGAGATTAGATTCAAATATCTCTTTCTGAGAAGAAAAAGGGGGATATAGAAATGATAGTGTGAAAGGGTAGATTATTGAATCTACTTTAATCCAAAATAAAACTATTACTCTTAAATACTTTACATTGGTATGGATTTTGGTTTATTGATACAAATTTAAAGTTAATTTTGTTATACTGTATGTATATTTCTGCTCTTGTTTAAGGTATTGTGTTTATCCTGCTAGCTCATTAAAATGTAATATATAATTAATAAATACAGATTAATAGTCACCCTTAATAGTCAAGTATATAGTTATGTTAGGTATATTTTCAAGATATGTTTCAGATAGATATGTAATCTTCAAATACTTCAAAGATCTGCAGAATATGGCATTTAATATGTTTAATAACATAAGCCTTTCATGAGAGTGAGATACATCTGCTCCTTGAAACATCAATCTACTTCAGAGAAGATGATGGGCATTGAAGAAACTCTATATGGAGTTTGCTTTTTTATGGCAAAATCTAGTCATGTATGCAAAGAAACTGCCTTTTCCTCAACTGTTGACAAAATAATGTCCAAAGTATTTCTGGACCAGCAGGACATAAGAAAGGCAACTGTCAAATTTTGCCAAGACAAGGTAGGACAGTCCTTCAGAATTCCCTGCTTCACAGGAAATCTGTCAGATATGCTAGTTCTGTAGTGTAGACTTGGATGCCCCACATTACAGAGGAACTTTGGGTGACTATCCAGGCAGTGAGATGCCCCTGTTGTTAGGTATTATTTTACTATTCTGGGGTCTTTGATTGAGTTGAAGACTAGGTAGTTATAATTATCATTTTCCTTATTTATGATAAAAGGTAAATTAGATACAAAACTTGGGACTTACAAAGATATGATAGATGATAGAGTATTTCTTAATTTGCCAAATACAAATAAACTAAATATTCTAACTATAATTCTTACTTAACTGTTTTGTTATATATAGTTTTATTATGTTAAGAAAAAAACCTTCCTTTTTAATTAGACAAAAGGGGAGAAATGCTGTGGGATAATCCTTTTGTATACTGTGAATATGTATTACTCCCATTGGTTAATGTAGAAGCTCATTGGCCTATAGCAAGGTGGGATAAAGTTAGGTGGGACAATCAAACTGAGGATACTGGGATAAAGAGGGTTGGATGGAGTCAGGGAGATACCAGCTAGTACCTGAGCAAACAAGGCACATAGAAAAATGAGGTAACAAGCATGAGTCATGTAACACAGCATAAACAGAAATATGGGTTAATTTAAATATGTTAGGTAGTAACATGCCTGAGCTATCAGCTATTAAGCCTCTGAATGGTAATTTGAGAACTGTTGGGCAAGAGAGAGACATCTGACTACAGTCAAGAAATAAAAAATGAAATGCAAAATATTTAACCTCAAAGTAAATACTAAAACATAATTCAATAATTCTGATGTATAAAAATTTTGTGTTGGACCAGGCAGCAGTGGTGCATGCCTTTAATCCCAGCATGCAGGAGGCAGAGTCAGGTGAATCTCTTTGAGTTTGAGGCCAGCCTGGACTACAGAGCGAGATCCAGGACAGGCAACAAGACTACATGGAGAAATCCTGTATCAAAACAATCAAAAAAGGGGAAAAATGTGTTGGAATGAAAAATTCATTATTTTCTGGAAATCAAAAAAAAATCAACTAACTCAGTTGAAAGGAACATAAATTCATTGTTATCTGAATGTAAGCTGCCTACGCTAGTTGCAAAGGTCTTCTCTGAATCTGTAGTGGTCTCTAAGTTTCTATTGTGATGCCGGCTTATCATCACTGACATTCCTCCTGTTAGGGAGCACTTGCTATATGGAAGAAAGAGAATGTATAAAAAAGACAGATATTCTACTTAAACCCAATAGACAGGGTGTCAGGCAGCCAGTTCCTATTTGCCTCCAATTTCTCAGAATTAGTGATTTGTCCCTCAGTATGTAGCTAAGTGAACAGCTATGATTCTCTTATAAGAATGGTACTTTAATTTTTGTCAAATTCACAAGTCTCAGAATAAACAAATAATGGAGTAAAATTCACATGAAATAAAAAAATACTTCTGACCCTCTGTAGATAGAATTTAATTCCTTAATTCCATTTTATATGCCACTAAATCTCTAAGCCCTTAGAGATGATTATATTAGTGACATAATTCAAGAGAAAAAAATCATCTTTTTATCATAGCTTGGCAGAATGCATAAAATGAGACTAGCAAATATAATCTTAATATTCTAATGTTTGAATGTTGCTTCTAACTATTATTATTAATCTACCTTGTGCCATCAATCAACAATACAAACATCATTTATATGAATCAACAAATAAGCAATTTGACACAGCAAAAAGTCAATGGGTTTTTATTATTTCACTTGCCCTTTTTCTTATTCTTTTTTTTCTTTTGTTTGTTTGTTTTTCGAGACAGGATTTCTCTGTGTAGCTTTGCACCTTTCCTGGATCTTGCTCTGTAGACCAGGCTGACCTTGAACTCACGAAGAACCACCTGCCTCTGCCACCCAAGTGCTGAGATTAAAGGCGTGTGCCACCACCGCCCGGCTTCACTTGCCTTTTTCATACCATGAACATGCAATACTATAACTCAAATGTAAAATTAAAGAAAACATGGCCCACAGTATTCCACAAGATTCATTACATGAATCATACCAATAGTGCTTCTATTTCTTACTTTGCAACATTTACTGAATGAAGTTTCAGGATGCATTAGATTCATATTGTATATGATGTCTCAATCACCTGATGCTTCAAGTCTTTTTCTGTTTAGTTGCACATAAGAGTAATTTGAAAGTACAGGGATATGAAGTGGGTCCAGCACAAGAAAATATAATTGAAAATAGCAACTGGGGAGCATCCCAGCCTTAGTCACTGAAAGGGATACAACTGGGTTTATCTCTTTGCATATTCCTGCAAAGCCCATAGTAGCAACTCTCAAATGCTTCCACACATTCCACCATAACTTGATTATTGCAGACTTCAATGAAACTATCTAGAATCAGCTCTAAGGAGACTCATTAAGGGACTGTCTAAATCATGATGACTTCTGGGTAGCTGAAATCTGGTTCTGAGTTTTGTTTTGATTGCCAAAATTGTGTGGAAAGGCAGAACTTAAAATGAGATTAACCATTCCCTGATTTGGAACCCTGTAGTATATAACAAAGAAACAAGGCTGCTGAGGACTAAGTATGCATGCATTCATTCTCTCGCTACTCATGACAGTAGGTATAATGTGACCATCTGAAGTTCCTGACACCACAAATACCTTGTAGTGACAGATTATAATTGGAGGATTGAACAGAAATAAATCATATATCCCATAAATTTCTTTTGTGTCAGGTTATTTTATCCCAATAGAAATGATACTAGATTACTATGCCTTTTGGAATTTCATCTCAAATAAACTATGTACAAGTCTAGGCTGGCATCCATGGTCTCTTAGTGTCTGCATTACATCTGTCCAGGTCCTTTTGGCTTTCAAAGTCTCCATTCGGAAATCGGGTGCCAGGCCCCAGATAGAGCTCCAGGAGTCCAATTGGTGAGAGAGAGGAGGGTTTGTATGAGC